>CATIVE010000175.1:0-88796 GCA_949628195.1 Phasia obesa | reverse complement strand
AAACTCTGAATTAAATTAAAAATTTATTTTACTATAGTGCATTATTTTTTAAATCCTTTTTAAGACGGAAAGTAAACTGTAATATCCCCTAATTAACAACTTTGGACCGTGGGACAAAAAAAAATGCTATTGAGGTATTGTGGGTATCGAACTCCATTTTGTTAAAAAAATAAATTAAACCTAAATCTTATTACAAATTAACATAATTTTATGTTTTTATAAATTAACAACCAATATTATTCCAATATCAGCATAAATTTGTTATTAAAATTTGTTATTAAAATGTTGAATAGTACTATTTTTTATATTGCAATATATTAAGAATCAGTAACATAATTTAGCAATCATACTACAACTACGGTGAAAAGTCTTAGCTATGTAACATAAGAAATATAAGTATTATAATTACATACAACTTAGTTTATAGTATTTTATTCTTTTTCCACTTTTTATTTAAAATTAAATATAATTTAATTTTTTTTTTTTGTGTTACTGTACCAAAGAAGAATGAAATGATATTGAAATAAAATATATGTATAAGCAAATAAACTATTAATTTTTTTGCATTATAAATACATTCCAGTAAAAGAAAATCAAGTTTGTCATCAAATCATTGCCTTTAGAATTGAGACAACTACATTGGCGTATACCAAAACCTTTTTTTTCGGCCAAAATTGATAGCTATTATTACATGCAATAAAACCACAAAAAATATAAAATAACTCTATTACGTTTTGTGAATTTTTTAACGCCATTCAAATGCTAATCATTAACCCCCCATATTCATAAAAAATAAAATATATTTAAAATCTATTTTAGAACAAATTTTTCATACAATAGTTGTTCTAAAATACATTTCAAATATCTAGCAATAGCATAAAATGGAGTTCTCTCATTTTCAAACGCCGTTGCTGTTGAATTGACATTAACATCAACAAAATTATCCATTTAATTGTTGCTGCTATAGTTTAAATGATATTAATTATTATTATTGTATTAGTTATTACAATTATTTTTTGTTTTGATGTAATTTTTCTCTAATAAATTAATTTCTGTACTGTTGTAAAAGCTCCCACATGATAACACAAAACGGCAATTCTTTGCATAGTTTACATCACTAGCGGGTTTCTAATAAAATGAAATGTCGGCAAAAAGTTAAGCCGTAATGACACTCAATTTATTTCGTCTTTTTAAGATTTTGGAGAACAGTACAAATATATTGTAACAGAAAATTCCCCCAAGAGCGAAGAATTAAGCTATATTTATGAAAATCTCCAAACGTCAAAAATTTATATACATGTTATCGATAAAAAGTGCAAAATGTCAAAAAAAATCTAAAAAATTTTAGCTTAAAAATGACATTTCTAGCTTAAAATATTACAGTGATGCTAACTCAATAGTTTTATTTCCGAATATAGCGATTTTAAATTACATTTTTTTCAATTCGAGGTTTTTTTTTGCAGAATAAAATGAGATAACATTGGTAGAAAACAAGAAGTAAACAACAGAAAAAAACAAATTTAAAAAAGTATTTTTATTGTGTTTAAAGTGTGTGTAGCAGAAAATGGAAGAAACTATTGCTTCTATAGTTTTAATAAATAATTTAAACATTATAAAATATTTTTCAAAAAAGAAAAATATTAAATTAAAAAAATATTCTTCACGCTGGTTACTATTTAGGGAAGAAGAAGGATTTGTGCAGAAGTTATATAAAGAAATTAAATGTGAAGACTCAAAGCTGTACAAAAATATTTTAAGGATGACCCCTCATCAATTTGGTGAAATTTTAAGGAAAACCAGGCCATACATAGCAAAGAAAAACACGCGCTTAAGAAATTGTATTGGACCTGAAGAAAGACTTCTTGTAACGTTGAGATATCTTGCCACAGGTAAATATACATATATTACAATTAACTTGATGTTTAATAACTAATAGCTTTAACTTTTCCAAAATTATAATAGGAGAAACTCAGTCATCGCTGCAGCTTCCATTTAGAATACAACAGTCAACGATTTGCAGAATCCTAAGAGAAACTGTTCCGGCTATATATAAGGCATTGAACGAAGAATTTCTGCAATTCCCATGTAACGAAAATCAATGGCGCAACATTGCAAATGATTTTTTTCTGATGTGGGGTTTCCCCAACTGCATAGGGGCAATAGATGGTAAGAACGCTCTTATTGGCTATACATACATACATATGTACATATTATAAAAATATGAAATATTTTAGGTAAACATTGCAACATCATTGGGTGTAAAAGCGCTGGTTCAACGTACTTCAACTACAAGGGGTTTAACTCAATTGTTTTAATGGGTATCGCTGATGCCAACTATCGTTTTTTGTACGCGGACGTTGGAATGAATGGCAGAATAGGAGATGCTGGTGTATGGATCCGTTCTGATCTGAAATATGCGATAGAGAGCAATGAAATTAACATTCCACCTCCACAAAGGTTACCTTCATCTAATCTTGTTTCCCCATTCACATTTTTGTCAGATGATGCTTTCGCCCTAACAGAATACATGATAAAACCGTATTCTCATCGAAACTTGAGTGAGAAGGAAATATATTTTAATAAAATGTTATCACGAAACAGAAGAGTTGTGGAAAATGCCTTTGGAATATTGGCAAACCGATTTAGAGTATTGTTTGCCCCTATTCACAGAGAGCCTAAAGAAGCTACAAAAGTAGTGTTAGCTTGTATTTGTCTTCACAACTTTTTGAGAAATTCAAATATAAGAAATGGCAATAACTTCGATGAATTATCAACGGATGAAATTCAGTTCACAAACAATACAAATTATAAAGACATGTCACATTACAGAAGAAAGCCTCAAAAAAATGGAGAAAAAATACGTGACACTTTGGCCGATTATATGTGGCAAAAGTATAATAACGCTGAACAAGCATAAAAACACACAACTCTTGTATTTTAAATTATATATTGAAATATAAAAATTTATTACAATAAAAACAAACATTTTTTTTTGAAATAACATAAAAAGAGTAATTCATTTTCCCTGGAAACGCTTTCATAAATACTAAACTATAGTTGAACTACATAAAATCTTAAATAAAAGTTTTTAAAAGGTTTATTTATATCTAGTCTTCCTTCTGAAGATCAAAAAGGATTTGAGTAATTTTTGATTTAGCCAATAACTGTTTTTCTTTTAATAAGTTATTAATTTCATTAACAACAAATGTGCCAAATGCAACGTTGGGAACATCGGTTGAAAGTTTTTTTGTAAGGACTTCAACTAATTTATTGGAACTATCACAAATTTCTTTCAAATTGTCTTCGTCCATTTTTCTTTTTTTACGGGAAGTGTTGGCCGATTTTATACCACAATTGGAAGAACTGGTAGAGGTTAATTGTGACAGCTCCAACTCCACTTCGCTCTCAATGATAGAATCATTCAAATCATCATGGTCTGTTAGGATCTCAACATCAGTATACAACTCCTATTAAAAATTATTTTATTATTAGTTTTTATAAAAAAAATGTAAATTAAAAATACCAACATATATTTCTAAACGAAAGACAACTAACTTGCGTTCTATTTCGAACTCATTATATATATAACTAAATTAATTACTGAACGTATAATTTAAATCGGTTGTTAGACTGCAAATCGGTTGTCCTTAACTTGCCCAATACTCACATCAAGACTTTTCTTGTTGAAGTTATTTACGGAAGGTGTTGCTTCATTGGAAGGAATTAAAAACTCCATTGATTGGCTGTATTTCCAGAAAGTTGACATATTTTCTAATGTTTCAGCGCTTTCCCCACTCTTTTTAGCTTTTATGGCTTTCATATGCTCCGAATTAAAATATGTTTTCAAATTATTCCACTTTTTGCAAATATCAGCTAAAAAAATTATATGGAAAAAAAATTTTAAATGCATTGGTGGTCGCAAATTTAATTGGATGTTATGTTATGCCATATTAAATTTACCAGGATCGAATGGAATTTCTGGGCAAAACTCTGAATTAATTTTTAAAGCTAACTCCTCCCAGAAACGAACTTTTTTAAATTTATTTTTATACATGGGTGATTTTACATCCCATATATAAGGCACTTGCTTGACTTCATCAATTAAATAAAAAACTGCCCTTTCCGACCACGCTTTTGCCATTTTTTATAACTTTCAATAAATTTTTCCTATGTATTTAATTTAAAAATGCACATTTATTTTTCTAACGTTTCTAACTGTCAATAATTATGAACAAAAAAATTTTTGTTTACATTTTGTATATTTATTTCCTTCTAACATTAGCTATTTCACTCTTTCAATCTTAGATTAAGAAAAGACGAAAATAAGTGAGTGTCATTACGGCTTTATGTATGTGGGCAAAAATGTGCGAAATCGCCTAATAATTTAAAAAAGCGCAAGTAAAGAGGCCTCATGAAGACGATTTGAAACAACGAATATTTTTGTTAATAAAATATAGGGAAAACACGAACAATTGTCACACGAAGAAACAGTACATTCCTTCATCTAGAGAGATGGGAAAACGGGTGCATATTTTATGTCCGATTAAATTACCTTCTCTATTCCAACAGAATAAATTATTTTTATTTCTCAGTAATATATGTATTACATATTTAGTTACATATATACGTAATAAATGCTTTTTTCCCGCTGGGAAGTCTCATTGAGATTGTGTGTGCTCACAGCTACTCAGGGGTTTTCATGGGTACGCATGGTTATAACCTACATACCTTCACGTACCGAGAATGATAAAAGACAAGATTATACCATGCGCATATTTTCCCGTTAGATGATGTAGTTCAGCCAATCTAAGGTTACCAAGGCAAAAATAACCTCTTTTAATTTATATTGAAACCAGTGTTGCCAGAAAATTTAGCTATAATATCTTTAAAACTGGACGGGGCGATGGCACCGGGCGCCACGGTGAAGGGGGCGCAAACTTGGGTAAGGGAGAAAAAAAATATTGCGTTCGGCGTTATTGATAGGAGCACGAATATTGAATATTTGATGAATATTTCTAATGTAATCAATGACTATTAAAACGTAACCTCCCATGGAATCCTAGTGTTAATCTTAAATCTTATGAAAGTCACTTAGTACTCATCAATCTTCCTACTCTAAAAAATAGACGAATATATACGCACATCTCCTTTGTTATGAATTTAATAAACGGAAATATTGATTCTCAGTTCCAGCTCCAGAGATTAGAATTTATTGTTCCAAATCGTCCCTCAAGATATTATATTCCTCTTAAACTTCAATATTTTCGTACTAATTACGCCAACTTTGATCCGTTCCGAAGAATGTGTGCTGAATATAATAATATATATGCGTCTATTGATTTTCCATACAATCCAAATATTATTAAAAGAATAATTAAAAATTTAAATGTTCTTAATTTATAATCAAACTTTTGTTTTAAATGTAGTAATATTTTACTTTGTATTCTAGCCTGTAAGAAATTGTTATTCATTGGCTAATGTATATATAAATAAATAAATAAAACAAACAACAATAAGTCGTAGAAGAGCACATAGTTTTGTATGCTCCACTCGTGGCTAAATGCTTGCTGGGTGTAAACACGGTTTTTCAAATGTACGATGAACCGTGACATTGACGACGGTGGGTGTGCGAATTAAAAACGGCTAAATTGAAAAGTTAGTATTGGTTCTTTCATTGCCAACAAAAAAGTAATACACGAAAACAATAATATTATATTTGAAATTACCATACCATAAACATTCAGTGGGATTATAACGCACTGAATAATTTTTTACCATCATGTCTAAAGACTCTCTGGAACACAAATACTTAATTAGTAATTGAAGAGGAGGCAACGACTGAAGTGCGTCTTAAGAAGGTCGCAAAGCTCACTTCCTATTATGCTCATTCTAGTTCTTCGGCTGTCATCAGTGAACCTCACGTGAACCTCACGTTCACTGATGACACCTAATAAAGTTGAAATACTAGTAATACCAGATTCAGATTCTAATTACGAAAATATTAATGAGAATGAAGCTGACAAAACGATATTAAGTTCTTCTCCTAAAACTGTTGGCTTGATAAATTCGGATATCCTCTTGGCCAGAATTCAAAAATAAAAACGAAAAGAATAAGTTAATTTTTAAATGATAATTATCCAAAAATTACCCAAAACAGATATTTTTGTAATCAATATCAGCTTCGTTTTAATTGTGCAGGGAGCCAGATCACACCCTACTAACCTCGGGGTGGCCCTGACACTACCAGCGAAGCTTTTTGCTTTTCTGCGGGAATCGAACTTTGAACCCTCAGACTGGTAGACAGGCATCGAGTCCCTCGATTAGAGTATTGCAAAGTTTTATAAAGTTTTTACTACATATATAAAATTCCTGCAATTGACTTTTTATCCATACGACTTTTTGTTTCGTTTTTAAGACTAACTTGGCTGAATACTTGTTCCACATTAGAGGACGAATATAACAGAATAAAAATATAAAACGAACAATTTTTTAAATAAAATTTTTGAATTAGCGAATTCAAAAGTATCATTTTAGTTTACCAACTTTTTAAATTCAAGTGATTTAAGGTCTCCAAATTCGGAGTCAATTGCTTGAATATCTTAATTTAAATTTTGTAACATTAGTTACGTTTGCCACTAATGAAAAATAAATCTTTGATGGCTTGTATATTTCAACTAAACAGTTTACAACGCCTTCGATTCGAAGCCAATGATATTGGCTGGGTTACAATATGTTCAGATGTTTTATTTCTAATAATCTTTTTTCATTTCATTAAATTGTCCAAGCTGAATTGTCTGAAAAATTTTTATTCAACGAAATGAAGTTGACAAAGATCAGTGAAAAAGAGTGTGTCCTAAACACAGTCATTTTATAAAATTTTGCAATTTGAGGAATAAAATCAGCAAATTGCAGAGAAATAAGGAAATCTGGCAACTGTGATTGAAACTCTCATAATTTATACCAGGAACCAAGGCATATTTAACAAGGTGATAGCGTAAGGGAGTGGAAATATCAGCAAAAAATTTTTTGAATTTTTTTAAATGGATTTTGACAGTAATATATATTTTATTCCCTTTAAAATACATGATTCATGTCAAACTCCATATAAAAAAATTGAAAAAATTTCTCTTTAATATTAGCTCCGCCTCGGGCTGTCACCCGGTTAAATATGATTTGCCAGGAACGATAGAAGACAAGATTAAGACATGCGCTTGTTTTCCCGTTAGATGCACAGCTGCCAGAATTGATGATTTGTCGTCATTTTGACGATTTTGGGTTCTAATAATGACATGGTGACTATGGGACGATTTATACCCTAATTGTGACGATTTGAAATAATTCAAGCTTGCAACATTTATTTGTACTATTAAAGCAAACTTAAACTCAGCACAGCTCTTGAAAATGACAACAATAACTTGTTTATAATAAAATGTGTCTTACATTCTTTCTTACGCTTTTCTGAAACTTCCATCATCGGTAGAAACTTTGACAAGGAGTAAACACAATTATTTGTTAAATAGTCAGAAGATTTGCAACTTATTTGATAATATTTTATCTATTATCTATTAGAAATAAAACCAAAACAATATTGAACTCTTGTCAGACGCGTAAATTATCCCATCCCTAGAAGCTGTTGTTGTTGATGTACGAACCATTAAAGATATATTTTTTATTTGCTGCAAACATTGGCAATATTGACACCGCTAAGTTTAGATTCAATAAATAAAAGGTACCAAAGTTTTCTAAAATATATTTTAGGAATTATACATACACAACAACACAAACAACACAATGCAAGAGTATAGAAATTCAAAATTTTTATAATGAAATACAAAAATTGTTGAAAATTGTAATGAGCAACTTTTTAAACACTAGTTTGCTTACAACTGAAAACTTTGAAATAACAAAAACAAAAATATTAATTACAAAAACAAAAATATGTTTTTTAGATTTTGAAGACATTTATTAAAGAATATATGCTAGAGACATATTGGCAGAAACAAAAATAGATGAAAAAGAAAAATATGATATTATTTATAATTATGTTACTTTTTATATAGTGCTGTGTGATCAGATATTATGAAGATTTTACTTTGAAAATAAATTCAGAGTTTAAGGCCAAATTAATCCATTTAATATTATTAGGAATAAAGTTGGTTTTCTAGAGTTATAAAAGAATTTTCCTATTCTGTTGATCAAAGAGAAAGAGTTTGACGTTTTTATGACGATTTCATTAAGCTATTTTGACGATAATAACGAATTTGTCCCATAAATATGACGATCTGACCTCTAAAAAATCTGGCAGCTATGGTTAGATGACGTTTTTCGGCCAATGTAACGTTGCCAAGTCTGTAATCAATTGCTTCAAATAAGTATAATTTATAGTTATGTATACATACTCTCAATCAGAATTATTAGCCAATAGGACGACAGTTTCGTGACGTCAATTTTATTTTCGGGATGGCGTAACCTTTTCTTCTATTATAATTATTAGCCAATAGGAACACAATTCCGTGACTTCATTAGGCCGACATGCGCAAAAAATTTCAATGTGATTTCGCGGAAAAAAGTCAAATCAGTACTTTTACCGAACCAACTTAATTTAAACCTAAGAATTTCCAAACGAATATTATTTCATTATGTGAGCTTACGGTTTTCTTTTTATTTGTTATTTAAAGTTGGATATTTCGGTATACTAAAATTGAAAAAATAAACTCTGCAAAGACTTAAGTTTTTTTTGTTTGTTTATTTTTTTGAACATATAACAAAAATCCCTTTCCCACAGTTGGAAATTACTACTAATACATAGTCTCATATCTGTTTTATTTTTTAATCAATTTAAAGTGCCACCAGGTGCCACCTCTCAATTTGTTGCATTACACAGTACACAGAAAAAATTATTTTTGAGATTCAAACAATTAATTCTCATAAATAGAACATTTTTTGTTTGAATATGATCCTATAAACAAAATTGTAAATTCAGACAATTAATTTTAAAATTAGTTTTTTGAAAATATTCCCCGAATTTTTCAAACAAATAATTGTGATATTTGGTAAAAAAATTTATTGACTTTAGAATAAATTTTTAAACAAAACGTTTGTCTACATCAGACTAAAAGTTTACTGAAATTTAAAAAAAAATTTTAAATAATTTATCTGAAACTAATGAAAAACTTTACTGAAATAAAAAACAATTTTCAAACAAATAATTTAGCTAAATCAAAAACAATTTTCGCTAATTGTGTTTAATAGTAAGAGTTTTGTGACTAATTTAAATAACTACTGGGTAAAATTTGACCATATTAAAAAAAAGGCCAAGACGAATCACTTTACAGGATGGCAATGGCAAATTTATTCAATTTCGCTGTTTCTTAAAATATCAAATTCTATATATTAAAAAATGTTATCTATATATGGAATTTGACATATTGTGCAACAGTGAAAATAATGTACATATCTCCCTTTTTCTTTTTACTTTGGTCAAATTTTAGCGACTAGTTACTTACATACTTATATATTTCAGACACAAAGCGTGTCCTCTTGATCACAATTGGGGCAAAACCTTGTATTTGATTCATCTTAATTATTGTTATGGGAATTGTTTGCTGGTCAAAAGCATATGTCATACATATTTACATAAAGTTGGCCATTGCCGCCACCTGAAAAACTGTGAATAAAAATCAAAAATTAAAATATATACATATGTATGTACATATGAATATGTAGCAATATCTTCAATAAAAATTTTTACATTTTTACCTTTTCCTCTCAAGCTAATGGCTTTTAAATGTTTCCATATTTGTTTTTTTTTTAAATTTAAATTTGGTTGGCGGAATAATCGTATTCACAAATTGCCAGGGTATACTCCATTAGCCTCCTTCAGGATCTGTTACGCGACCTATACCTTCGTATAGGAAGTTCCAAATTCAGCTTCGAGTAAAATTTGTTAGGTTATACACGATAACCAAAACGATTGCACATGGTGATTAAAGCAAACACCAATAACGGTACCACAGTACAGCTATTCAAGGAAGCCAATCAGACAGTGCGAGAGTAAGCCGCAAACCACTCGAAGGCCGAGCAACAAGGACGGCATGATTGACTTTAAAAGATAACGACAATGACGCGCGAACGATGTTCCCCAACCCAGAGCTACTTTACGACTGTTTCCATATTTGTGCTTTAAATATTTTTTTACTAAAATAAATTTCCTTTTTGAAGTCTTGAAAAAATCAATATAAAATTTGTTGTTATTTTTTCAATGCATTACAGAAAGTGTTGCCGTTTTTTGCGAATGTGTAATTATTAATAAATGGGCCAAAATAAAATTTCTTGGATAATATCTGCAAAATTGTCGTGTAATTAACCGACTTCATATAAAGTGAAGGTTATCAAATCGGCGGAGTTAACTCCTAGAAATCATTTACTTCTGAACCGACCTTTATTTATTTTTATTTGAAAGGTAATGCTTATAGATTAGTTCCATTCAAAAAAGTTCATAATTTTAAAAATTAAAGGTTGTGCATCGGGAAAATCATGTATGATTTTTACGTGTCTTTTGAAGCCTAAAGGGCACCAATTTCATATTTCAACAAACTAATAACAAAATTACCTTACATATTAGTGTATTAGTTGATGTAACTTGGAAATTAGGTCTAATTTCAGATAGTCCGTTATGATAGTAAGTATAAATATATCAAATTAGAAATTAAACAGTGTCCCGATAGGTGATGTTATTTTATGTATATGGCCTTATCTTTTGAACCGTTATAGTCAGACACTTGACATTTACACAGCCTTCGTATTGCCATATCCGCAATTTTAAATAATACTTAAAATAGTGTTCTCACTGATGACTTAATTTGACGTATACCTCCTTATCTTTTAATATACAGTATTGCTGTGTATGCTATAATAGCAATCATTGAAATTAAATGTTTTGGGAATTCAGCTATTATTTTAATAATATAATGCTAATAATCTATACGATTTTATAATAAACAAATATATTATTTAAAAATATAAGCAAGGAAAGTTTTACCCCCATTTTAAGAATAGAGAAAATTTTTTATACAAAAATTGATAAATCCATTAAGAGGAAGTCCAACACAAACAATAAAATATTTAACAAAAACACTTATTCGAAAACTTCAAAATGATTTTTAGTTTAAATCTTAATAAGTTTGTTTATTTGGCTGTTCAAAATAACTTTGTTATACCTACGACACTAGAGCTACGTTTTGTATAAAACCGATTTTAATAACAGTGCGAAAATATGTTTCTGTCTATATGTAAATACCAAACTTAAATCTTATTAAGAAAAAAAATGTATATGTATACTTTTTTGCTTTTTAATTTCATAAGGTTGTATAAAAGGACGTAGTTTCTCTACTAAAATATAATTAGAGGCTATTCAAAATTTAAAAGTTTTTTAAATGTAATTTTTACAGAAGAACAACATTTCCATATTAATAAATTTAGTTTGATCAATTATTTTTATTACGGCAACACTGTTAGCAGCAAATTAAAAATCAAACAAAAGTATTATTCGATTCAAACAAAAAACTTTTTGAAAATCAATAAACATTTAAAAAACCCATTTTTGGAAATATTTTGGTAATAATTTTTTCTGTGTACAACATTTTTCAGCTGATTGATTCGCGACTCAATTCTGATAACAATTTTAGAAAAATCAAGAATAGAAAAATCAAGAATTACAATTACTTTCATATGTTTATATAACGTTTCGCTACATAAGCAACAGTTTCGCAGTTATAAATAAATGTATGAAAAAAAAAAATATTTTTTGCCTAAAAAATTAATTTTTTCTTTTGTAACCGACTGCAAAAAAGAAGGAGGTTATCTATTCGTCTGAATGTTGCTTTTTTTTATGTATGTAACCGCAGAACTCAGCCATTTCTGAACCGATTTTAAAATTTCTTCCTTTATTTGAAAGGTTATGACTTCAGGTTGGTCCCATTTTAAAAACAGTTCATTATATTAAAAATTAAAGGGTGTCCCCATACAACATACATGTTTTTTACGTGTGTTAAGAACCGCAAAGGGCACCAAATTAAAATTTTAAAAAATTTTAAAAAGGTTCATTTAATTTCATGTATATGGACATACTTTTGAACAGTTGTACACAGACCGCTGAAATTTACAAAGAACCTGTAGTGCTAAGCAAGCTATAACAAAAAGTATAAAATTTGAATTTGGAACTAAAAGAGTGTCCCAATAGTTAATGTAATTCTATGTGAGTGACCAAACTTTTGAACTGTTAGAGACAGACAGCTAAAATTTACAAGGAACCTGTATTGCAAAGTCCACTATAGCAAGTATACAATTTGAATTTAGAAATTAAAGGGTAGCCCCATAAATTATGTAATTTGATCTATATGGCCGTATCTTTTGAAAAGTTAAACACAAACACTTGAAAATTAGGCAGAATGTCCACTACTATCTCTGGTATCATAACAAGTATAAATAATTGGAATTATAATGTAAAGGGTGTCTTAATAGTTCATGTGGTTTGATATATATGGCTAAACTTTTTAACCGTTATAGACAGATAGTTGAAATTTACAAAGAATCTTTCTGGCCAAGTCCCGTATAACAACAGGTCTTTAATTTAACATTGTAAATTAAAGGGTGTCCGAATATGTGATGTTATTTGATCTGTGTGCCCCTATCTGTGAAACCGTAGACAGAGGCTTGAATGGTGCCCCTATAAAAGACGGATGCTGATGAAAAGAGGAGAGGCTTGACATTCAAATAGTCTTCATTTTTCCCTCTAAGTTTGGCGCATCTTTTATTTGATTCAAATCTAATTCTTACAGATTACATCTTACATTTTTAGTTTAGAATTTGTGCCCTTCTATCTGTTTTGAAGTCGGTTTTTTTTGCAAGAATTATTTTTAATTCAGATAAAATTCAAAACGGTAAAAAAAAGTGTCAAGTCCTATTACTTTCACGTGAAGTCGCATAACCTATGAACAAAATGAGACATTAATCATGGAAATCGATGAACTAGCTGTGCCCGCCACTTCGTCAGCGTCCTTCAATATTTTGTTCGATTTTGCTTTGAAGGCAATCTACACCAAACACCCTTACGATTTTAGTTTTTTTTTTTTAAGAGAAGTAACACTCAGGCAATCAATGCCTACATTAACTGTGTTACTTCCTTTAGAAGGGATAGTAGTATATAAGACAAATAGTTAGTGCGATAGTAAAGCTCGCAAGCTCTTCTGGTGTTCTTTAGACGAATTATTTTGAAGCTTGCATAGCCAATTAATAATTATTTTACTTCGCCCAGGATTTAGTGCTATGTGGTAATACCGTCGTTTTTAGTTCCGCCTTAAGATATGCTAGGCATCAGTTTATGTATTTTTTACTTTATAAAAAGTAAAGTATTCATATCCGGTTAGTTCAACTGGGTACTTTCACTGTTTTTTCTCCACTTTTTAAGATATTTTTGCGGAAAAAAAGTATCGATACTTAGGTACCTCCTCACAAAATTTTGTTTAAATCCATCCAGTAGTTTTGACGTGATGAGACAATAAAAAACAGACAGACAGACGGAAGTGAGTTACTATTTTATTATATGTATAGACATATTGTCATTACGCCCTCCACGTCGTGGTCGTCCTGACAATATTTTGCTCAATTTTGCTTTGATATTATACCACATCAATTGAAAGACTCTTACTTTTATAATGCTTCAGTTATGGTTTATGTATTTACTTTATATACAGGTATCCACCCCTGGATAAAATCCTAGTTTTGAACCGAATATATCAGTACCTTTAATCCGACAATTGGGTTTTTCACTGCTTTTTCTGCACTTTCTCTTGGAAATAAAATATTTTTGCGGAAAAAAAGTATCCTATATTGGGACCAGGATACTTAGGTACCTCCTCACAAAATTTTCTTAAAATCCTCCAGTAGTTTTTGCGTGATGCGAACATTAATAAAAAGCAGAAAGACAGACGGAAGTGAGTTACTACTTTATTATATGTATAGATATAGATTAAGTAAAGGTATGATTTTTAAAAATTTGCTCGAGGTACGCACAAAATTCATTGGAAATAACATTTTTTTTTTTTTAAATAAAACTGGAGTGTCCTACACTCAACTTTACCATACCAAATGGAAACAGATTTTTATGGATATATTACATAAAGAATAAAATTTCAAAGTATATTCGAATAGAAACAAAAATTATTTTCGATTTGGGGTGTTAGGTAAACTACCCCTTGCCCCTTCCCGATTATGCACAAAATTTATACAGCACTTCATCTCCATACACCAAAGCTACATACTAAATTTTGTTTTAATATGTTATACGGTATGACCTGTAGAGCGTCACAAAATTTGGGGCTAAGGTAAACTACCCCTTGCTCCTTCGCGATTATGCCCAAAAACTATACAGCTCTTCTTCTCCACATACCAAAGGCACATACTAAATTTCATTTTGATATGTCAAACGGTATGACCTGCACAAACTCCACAAAAATAGTGGCATTATTATATGTATAGATGATTAGTGAACACGAGAAAGGTAAAGTTTTTATTTAAAAAAATAAAAAATAGTGGTTATTATAATAAATGAAGACCTGAATATACCCCTCCTTAAGGTATTTGTCACCGTGTTCTTATTTAGAATATGTTTTATAGGAATTAGATTTATTCAACATGACTAAAGATAAACAGATGTGTGCAACATGCCCTATTTCAATTCATAAAATTTGTACATCAAGTGCAAAACCAAGAGAATATCATTTTTTTATAATCTTTCTAAAACAAAAGTTCATATGTTAGTATTTATTAAATTTTTTGAAATCCAGATATTTTATTTGTAAAAAGGAATTCCATCATGAAATCGAAAGATGTTAGAAAACTATAAATATTGTTTCCAGTTTCCAAAATAAAAAAACATCTGAAATAAATGAAAAACATCTTTAAATATTAAATGTTCGTGAACTTTAAGCAATTTATATGTTTCGAAAGTTTCCGGTTTTCAGAAGTAAAATCATATTTAAATATGAAAAACAATTTGCTTTTAAAACTTTAATTTCTTTGTTATCCATTTTGTTATTCCTTAATTCATTTTCTAATGTTGGCCAAGAGTCAATGAAAAATCGCCAACAATATCGCTAACTATTTTCAAAATCGCAAAAAGTCGCCAAATCCAAGGGTTGATCGCCAAGTAAGATTGAAAATCAACACGTTTTAAGGCAATATGTTTAATAGTTTACCAAAGTGCGTTCATAAAAAAACAAGAATAGAAGAAGCAGGAACGCTCTTCAGCAGCGATATACACAAGTATGTACATACATATCAGATCAAAAAATCATCTAGAACAGGCCTGCCAGATCTTTCTAGAATAGAACATTCTTCACGTTTTTGCTCGCAAGAATTTATGGAACAATGGTGAGAACGCCAGTGAACTGGTTTTGGCCCTAAAAGCTAATCAGCTGATTCACCAAAGTGGAGGGATTGTTGAACACCATCATTTCTTACTCGCTAGCTCAGGAGACATCAAAAGTAATTTCAAGACCGCAGTGAATGATGGTGCGAAAACTAGAAGTTTCACCTGATGGTGAGAACATCGTCCCTGATATTAAACAACCAAGTCTTAGATGAACGACAACGCAACCTAAATGCTTCAATTGCGGTAATGCCGACCATTTTTAGAGGAAATAAAATGAATCAGATCTGTTTCGCCGCCAAGAAACAACAAACGTGAGGCTCACAAAACAGCTCATGAGTCGTTAATCTAAAGAGAGATAGCACTACGGGCTATGAGCTAGCTTCTACAACGAGTGTCGCACAATCTCCATATCTGTAATACAGCAGCAAAATAACAATCTTGCTGCTTGTGGATACCTCAACGGAGGGAAGATCTATTTTATCGCTTTTCAAGTGCTAAAGAAACTACCTAATCTAGACCTGCTTTCCTGAGAAATATCAGGTTTGCAATCTGTTCTAGCGTTGACAGTTTTCCATCCTTCAGTAGATACTTTCCCAGCTGGTGTTGTTGTAGTATAAAGCATTAGAATATGATCTGGCATTTCCTTGTCCTCGTATGTAGGAAGATTATGAGAACAACCGGTTATGGGAGGTAGAACCTTAGGGAATTAAGAGTGAGATAATAACAGCACAAGTCTTCGTGAAAACCTGCAAAAATGGAAAAATAACTTAGAGATAGCTCAGTGTGCACCAACGAAGGCCATAATTAATTTCGAGAAAAACCCGGAACATGCTAAAGTGTCAACCAAAAACGCGAAATACTAGCAGAACACGTAGGGTAAAAAAAACCAAACAGCTGCCGCGAAAATGCACCTCTGTCTTCGCCCTAAAGGATAAAAGCCAAGATAAAACGGCAATAGCGAAACACATAATAAATACCGGCGAAGCGAGGCCCATAAATTCCTCTAGTACAGCGGAACGAAGTAACGATGCTAGTCAACGGAATGGAGCGAGACAGATTCATCGAACCAAAATGTTAATATTTTACCAAAAACAAAATCAGTCAAGTGCGAGTCAGACTTACACGTACTATGTTCAGTACAACTTAAAAAATACAAGTTGTTAATTTTTTCACGTCTTATGGGAACTCTTATAATTTTTAATTATTTTTTATACTAGATCATAGTACTAAATACCATGTGTAAATATCAAGTGCCTATAAAGGGGGAAGCCCCTTTTATTTTTATTATTTTTTTTTATTTTTTGTTGCTACAGTAGATATTGTAAAATATAATCTGTGTAAATTTTAAGTGTCAGCCTATTACTGTTCAAATATAAAGACTTTCTATGGAAATATCTGGAGCCTATCTATTGCGGTTCAAAAATAAGGCAATATAAGTGAAAAACACGTTATTGCGGCGATGGCAACAAAGCAAATAATGGCAAAGGCTATATAAGTGTCGGCATTCCCTTTAATTTTTACTTAACGTTATAGTGGCCATAGTAATACACCTTCTGTACAAATTTTGTATACTTATTTATAAAGCGAATTTTAAGTGGTTGCCTCCTAAAGCTCAAGAAATAAAGACATAAACGCAAATAACACGTCACATTCGGAACACCCTAAAGTTTTAGTAGCCTTCCTTAGCCTTCTGTGGTAATTTAAGATTCTACCTAAATATTATGGTGGAAAAATTAGGCCATATACATGTAAATCATTTCACTATCGGCACATGCTTTGATTTTTAACCGAATCCAAAAAAGATGGAGGTTATCAATTCGTCTGAATGTTGCTTTTTTTATGTTTGTGCCCGCAGAACTCAGTCATTTCTGAACCGATTTTAAAAATGTTTTCTTTATTAGAAAGGAAATGATTACAGATTAGTCCCATTTTAAAAGAAGTGCAGAATTTTGAAAATTAAAGGGTGTCCCCATACAACATAGTGTTTTTTACGTGTATTATGAACCGTAAAGGGCACCCTTTTAAAATTAAAAAAAAAACTGCTTATTACTGTAGCTGCCAATAACAGAAATTAATAAAAAATAAACTTAAAAATTAAAGGGTGTCTCCATATGTGACGTCAATTTAAATATATGAACCATTTGAACCCTTGTAGAAAATTACTTGAAAGTTGGACAGAATGACCAATATTTATAATCAGAAATTAAATATTTATAATTAGAAGGTAAAGGGTGTCCTAATAGTTGATGTAATTTAATTTATATTGCAAAACTTTTGAACTGTATCAGAGAGACGGTTGAAATTTACAAAGAACCATTATATCTAAGTCCTTTATAACATCAAGTATATAATTTAAATTTGGAAACTAAAGGGTGTCCCCATAATTGGTATAATTTTACCTATCTAGCCCTATCTTTTGAATCGTTATAGACAAACACTTGAAAATTAGACAGAATCTCCACTACTATGTCCCGTATAATAACATTTATAAATGTTTAAAATTTTAAAGGGTGTCTTAACAGTTGATGTAAATTGATGCATATGGCCAAATTTTTGAACCGTTTTAGACAGACATTTGAAATTTACAAAGAATCTGTCCTTTAATTTAAATTGCACATTAAAGGGTGTCCCCTAGGTGATATTGTTTAAGCTAAATGGCCATATCTTTGGAACCGTTACTTTTTATTACTGTGTCAGTAATAATAAGTGTAAAAAAATAAAGGGTGTCCTCATATCTGACGTAATTTGTCGTATATGGCTTTATCTGCTTAACCGTTACGGATAGACATTTAAATGTACAGAATGTAAGTATATTACTATGTCCGTTAGAGCAACAAGTATTAAATTATTTGATTTGAGTACTTTTTCTTACAGATTACTTCCTATGAAATTTTTAGAAAATTTTAATTATTATTAGTCGAACTGTTTTATGTATTACATACAATGAAATTTATAATCAAGCTTAAGTTCGTTTTTATTCTCTCTAAGAAAGAATTAATTAAATTACATATTAGGTGATAATATTAAGGAAAAATTGGGAAAATTTAATTTTTAGACACCAGCACGAGTGGAATGCACATTTTCTAGACAGCCACGTCCGTCATCAGCACTACTTGTATCTAATCTACTTAGGGTAGTGTTTTAGTTGTAAGCATCATCTATTTAACCAACCAAACCCAGATAAAGGAATACGAGAAAACTTGTATTCAATTATCAATCGTCAATTTGGTGAGAACGAAGTCTACCAAAGAATTGATGCACATATTTTTGTTTTGTAGTCGGTTTTTTTTTGCGAGAATTATTAGGTTTATATTTTATATTTGTATATATAGTGAACTAAGTTTTATTTATTGTTTGTAAATTTTAAGTGTATGCTTCCTACAGTTCAAGATATAAACACATATACGTGAATTTCTATCGGAACACCCTATAAGGTTTAGTATTTGTTGCTATAGCGGCAACAGTTATACATATTCCGTGGAAATTTCAAGAGTACCTATTACGGTTCCAGAGATAAAAGGCGCTGGCTGACGGACGGACAGACACTGTAGCCGAAACAATAGGGTTAAGTTTTTACCCTTTAAATAACCAACAAATTAAAAGTTCAATAGAAATCTATGGCTGGTTTCATAAACGCAGTTTGCAAGGCAACACTTCAAACAGATGCGCTAGCAAGGCATAGCAATATTGCACGTCCAAACTGCTCTGTCAAATTATGCAAAATATTTTTTTAACGTTTATGAAAGCAAAATTGCTTTGTCGTAATTTTCGTTTGTTGTGTGTAAAAAAAATATTTGAAGTGGATCTTTAAAACATTAGGGCATTTATTACTAAATTATGAAAAATAATTAATACATTTTATTTTAAGATAATTCTTGCAAAAAAATCCGACTACAAAACAAATATATGTGCATCAATTCTAAACTAAAAATTTAAAAGAAAGTAATCTGTAAGAAATAGTACTCAAATCAAATACTTTTATACTTGTTGCTCTAACGGACATAGCAATATCCGTTCTGTACATTCAAATGTCTGTCCGTAACGGTTAAGCAGATAAAGCCATATACGACAAATTACGTCACTGCAATTAAATTAAACACTTATTTTAAAGGACAGATTCTTTGTAAATTTCAAATGTCTGTCTAAAACTGTTCAAAAATTTGGCCATATGCATCAATTTACATCAGCTGTTGAGACACCCTTTAAAATTTTAAATATTTATAAATGTTATTATACGGGACATAGTAGTGGAGATTCTGTCTAATTTTCAAGTGTTTGTCTATAACGGTTCAAAAGATAGGGCTAGATAGGTAAAATTATATCAATTATGGGGACACCCTTTAGTTTCCAAATTTAAATTATATACTTGATGTTATAAAGGACTTAGATATAATGGTTCTTTGTAAATTTCAACCGTCTCTCTGTTACAGTTCAAAAGTTTTGCAATATAAATTAAATTACATCAACTATTAGGACACCCTTTACCTTCTAATTATAAATATTTAATTTCTGATTATAAATATTGGTCATTCTGTCCAATTTTCAAGTGATTTTCTACAAGGGTTCAAATGGTTCATATATTTAAATTGACGTCACATATGGGGACACCCTTTAATTTTTAAGTTTATTTTTTTTGTTAATTTCTGTTATTGGCAGCTATAGTAATAAGCAGTTTTTTTAAATTTTAAAAGGGTGTCCTTTACGGTTCATAATACACGTAAAAAACACGTATGTTGTATGGGGACACCCTTTAATTTTCAAAATTCTGAACTTCTTTTAAAATGGGACCAATCTGTAAGCATTTCCTTTCTAATAAAGAAAGGAAATCGGTTCAGAAATGACTGAGTTCTGCGGGCACAAACATAAAAAAGCAACATGCAGACGAATGGATAACCTCCTTCTTTTTTTGCAGTCGGTTAAAAATACATTTCAACCGCTCATCTCACAACGCATCACAAAAAAAAAACAGTGCACAAATTTGGCAACTGATGCGCATTGAAAAGGGTTGCACTGCAATAATGAACTCACGACATGGTAAAACACAATGCTAAGGCGTTTATGAACCATATTGATTGCAGTGTTCCTTTGCAAACTGCGTTTATGAAGTCAGCCTATATTTTACCACATTACCACCAACAATTTAAATTTTAACAAAAAATCCCGAATTTAAACACAAAAAATAGTTTACTAAAAATCGAAGGGGATTTGGATACCAAGCAACGGCTCTGATTGGTTTTAACTTGGTAGAACCCAGACCTATCTTGGTCCCTCTTTCATCTCAACTGTGGAGACAGACCTCCCCGTGGTGTCACCTGGGGTAGCTACCTTTAATACCCTTTTTAGAGGTAGTGAGCTAAAATGTGCCGCGCGTTCACCCATAAGAACGATAAAAATATGGGTTGAGGCGTCGGGTTAGTAACCCACCCTTATAAAAACCAACTTACTATGAAAAACAAAGAAAAAGATTTAAAAAAACCCCTAATGTTGACGACCCCCGCAAACGTTTTAAGGATCACGATCTGCGAATCTGCACCTGGAATGTCAGGACGTTATATAGAGAAGGTGCAGTATACGTACTGGCGGACGTACTTGAAAAGTACAATGCCGATATTACTGCTTTACAGGAAGTGCGATGGAATGGGAAAGGCGTCACAACAACACCCAAGGGTGACGCATTGTACTATAGTTGCCATGACACAAGACATGAATTTGGCTGTGGATTTGTGGTTAGTCGGAGACTCAAACACCTTGTCTCCAGATTCACTCCGGTGGATGAGGGGATAGCCACAATCCGTATAAAAGCCAAGTTCTTTAACATCAGTCTTATATGTGCCCATGCCCCGACTGAAGACAAGGACGAACAGACCAAAGATGTATTCTACGAGCGCCTAGAAGGAGCATATGACCGCTGCCCCGACCACGACATTAAAATTGTCCTAGGAGATTTTAATGCAAAAATAGGAAGGGAGAATATCTTTGGTCCAACAGTCGGAAAATTTAGCCTCCACGAAGAAACATCCGATAACGGAATGAGGCTAACAGACTTCGCGGCGGCAAAAAACATGGTAATCAGCAGCACCAGATTTCGTCATCTCGATATACATAAAGCAACGTGGCTGTCACCAGATCAGACAACCAGAAATCGGATTGATCATGTTGTGATAGACGGAAGGCATTCATCCAGCGTGTTGGACGTACGATCAATCCGAGGAGCAAATATTGATTCGGACCATTACCTTGTGGCCGCAAAGGTTCGCACCCGGTTAAATGTTGCGAGAAACGTACGGTCTGACACAGCGCGGAAGCTGGACGTCGGGAAGCTGCAAACACAACAGACAGCAATAGCATACTCCACTCAACTGACCCAATTGCTTCAAGAAAGCACTCCTTGTCCCGATAATATTGCAGAGCAATGGCAAATTATAGCCCACTCTATGGAAAACGCCGCAAAATCCGTACTTGGGTATCAGAAGCCTCCCCCAAGAAACCCATGGTACGACCAAGAGTGTCGTAATGCTACTGAAGCGAAAAATGCCGCATACAGGGCAACCCTGCATTCAGTAGCAACACGTAATGCAAGGGAGAGGTATCGGGAGAAAAGGAGAGAGGAGAAACGCCTATTCCGCAGAAAAAAGAGAGAAATGGAAAAACGTGAGTGTGAGCGAATCGAGATGTACAGGAGTCAGAATGAGGTCCGAAAATTCTACCAAAGAGTGAAAAAACAAACTGATGGCTTTGGTACAAGCATATCCTCCTGTAAAGATGAAGAAGGTAATCTGCTGACAGATACTGAGTGTGTGCTGAGGAAGTGGAGGGAACATTTTTCCACACTATTGGTATCAGATAGTAGCGGTGACGAAGATACCCTAGAACCAATCCCGGATGACGGTATTGAGTGTATACCACCTAGCCAAAATGAGGTCAAAGTAGCAGTTACTCGGCTGAAGAATAATAAGGCAGCAGGAGCCGATGGGTTACCAGCCGAACTATTTAAGACCGGAGGCGACACGCTGATGAGGTGTATACATCAGCTGGTTTGTTCAATTTGGTTAGAGGAACGCATACCCGATGATTGGAACCTCAGCATATTATGTCCCGTGCACAAAAAAGGAGACAAGACAGTATGCGCCAACTACAGAGGAATAAGTCTCCTTCCCATCGCATACAAAATACTTTCCAGCGTACTGTGTGAAAGACTAAAATCTAAAGTTGGCGAGATAATTGGGCCATACCAATGTGGCTTTAGACCTGGTAAATCCACCACCGACCAGATATTCACCTTACGTCAAATCCTGGAAAAGACCCAAGAAAAACAGATCGACACCTACCATCTATTTGTCGACTACAAGGCTGCTTTTGACAGCCCCATTCGTTCAAAGGTGTTTCAAGCCATGTCTGAGTTTGGTATCCCTACAAAATTAATACGGCTGTGCAGGATGACCCTAACTGATACGCGATCTTCAGTTAAAATAGGAAAAAACCTCTCCGAGCCATTTAGTACCAAACGAGGTTTCAGACAAGGCGATAGTCTATCGTGTGACCTTTTTAATATCCTGCTAGAAAAGGTTATACGGGATGCGAATGTGAATAGAACTGGCACGCTATACACTAAACAACACATGTTACTCGCTTACGCTGACGATATAGACATCATGGGTCGAACATTGCGAGCGGTAACTGCCACCTTTGAAAAAATCGAAAAAGAATCTGCCAAAGTGGGTCTGGCAGTAAACGGCGATAAAACCAAGTTGATGGTATCAACGCACAAGACGTCCAGTAGACTCGGGCAGACAGTGGAAGTTGAAAACTACAACTTTGAGGTAGTTAGCGATTTTATCTACCTCGGTACCGCCATCAACAAAACAAACAACATCAGTTTTGAGATAAAGAGAAGAATAATACTGGCCAATAGATGCTACTTTGGACTAGGTAAGCAGTTTAAAAACAAGGCCACCTCTCGACAGACAAAAATAACTCTCTACAAGACACTGATACTACCCGTGCTATTATATGGTTCCGAAGCATGGGTACTTGCGAAAGCAGATGATGCTGTGCTTGGAGTGTTTGAGAGAAAAATTCTTCGAAAAATCTATGGACCAATCTGCGTTGGCGGAGAATATCGGTGTCGTATGAACCATGAGCTGTATGCCGACATAGACATAGTCAAACGTATCAAATTACAACGATTGCGTAGGTCATGTTGTGAGAATGAATGAAGATGCTCCAGCTAGAAAGTCATTTGAATACGAACCTGGTGACGGTTCACGCAGAAGGGGAAGACCGAAACTTCGATGGAAAGATCAAGTTGAGGAAGACATCTCGAAACTTGGTGTCAGAAACTGGAGAAGAAGCGCAGAAGATCGAGGCGCTTGGAAATCTATTTTACGTTCGGCTACAGGAACAAATGTTCTGTAATAGCCACCTAAGTAAGTAAAAATCGAAAAACGCATAAACAATTAATTTGAAATTTAAAAAAAATACATTTTCTTCAAAAACATACAATGAAACTTATAGTCAAGCTAAAACTTTAAATTTTACGCAATAATCGAAAATTTAAGACAACCATTGCTTCTCATTCCTTCAAACCGAAAAAAATGTATAGGAACCATACCATTCTGTCAAAAGTTCTGCATGAAAAAGTACTTTTACTAAAAATTAACAAACTTCAACAAACTCGCAATTTGAGCAACAAAAAAAAAAAAAAAACAAATAAAAAAATGAAATAACCAAAACTCTTACAAAGCACCAAGTATCATAGTTTCCCAAAATAAATAGCGTTTCATCTGAAAATAAACAAAACTTTTTTCGATGTCAATATTAGTATTGATTTTATTCATTCTTTTTTTATATAATAAGAGAAATACTGTAGTTCGAAACAATAAGATTAAAAAGACGAAAACATCCGAAAAAAATTTCAAAATAACTAGAGAATAAAAATTTCATCAAAAAACCAAATGCCACTAAAAATCAAAAATTAGTAAGAAATTAAAAAAAACTTTTATAATTATTATTTAAATTTTTTAATACTATTACTGCAGAAATGAAATTGGAAAGCATTAAATTTATATGGCAAAAAGTATATAGATTCGGCATGGCCGAATGAATTTAGGTAGCACTGTTACT
The DNA here is from genome assembly GCA_949628195.1 of Phasia obesa. NCBI lineage: Eukaryota > Metazoa > Arthropoda > Insecta > Diptera > Tachinidae > Phasia > Phasia obesa. Next base: position 64,240 of record CATIVE010000175.1, on the reverse strand, counting down.
GTTACTGTTTACTGTTTTCTTCAACAATTTGTTATTTGTAAAAACATAAATTTCTATCGTGCCAGCCTCGGAAATCGTTTTAATTTGTTATGTCTGTTTATATTGAGTTGTTTGTTGTTTTGTTGTTTTTTTTTTTTTTGTAGCATTTTCAATCATTTAAATTAAATTCATTATAATTTCATTTGTTTTATTCATTTAACAGATGTGGTTGAATTATTGGTGGTATTTAAAGAGGATTTTGAACGCGAGTTGCGACCTGTAATGGAACAACAATGGATAGAAAAGAAAAGTGCAATCATGGATTTAGATTACTTTAAATTCTTTACGAGAGACCAAGTGAATAAAACGACTTAATAAATTGGAGTTGGGTTTTTTGAATTGCTTAAAAAATGCTATGCTTTTAGGTTACGAGTGCTTGCAAACTGTGTGTGCTGCGGCAATTTGAACCTCTGGAAACAATTTACTATGGGGACAAGGGTCAGTTGAGTTATGTACATTTCGTCCTTAGTGGTGAATGCATGATCTTGCAGTGTCTCAAAATAATAATGGTGCAAATATTGATTTTTTTTTTCAATAATGAAATCATAACTTTTGAATATTTGCGAACAGGTCGGCCAAAAGGGTGGAGTTAAAAGTTTTGAACTAAGTGACATATCGAAAGAAGACTCAAACTCGGTGTTTCAAGACATGTCCAAAGTGGAACTTCTAAAGATTATGAGAGACGAAAATGATAATGTAGCTAAATATGCTTATAATGTTGATGAGCTGATTGCATCCGATGACTCTGATATACAAACAAATAAAACTAATGATGTGAGTAATAAAACAAACTTATTGAGCTCTATTCGAAAAAATATCTTACAGATTCTTTTGAGGAAGATACTCACTTTTCCTCAAAAAATTTATTTAGATATATTAAGGATTACATTTGAGTTACAAATAGATTCGTTGCTAAGAAATTTTAATAACAAATGATATGTAATTATCAAATATTTGCAGATTAAGCAATTGGATATAAAAAACTTGGAAATAAGATGTGGCTTAAACAAAACAATCGAAAATATTTCAGAGAAATCTTTTAAAAGTACTTCACAATTTTCCGAAGAATATGATTTAGGGGAAGGAAGTAGGTTAACTGGTGAAACGGAAACTAAAGGCTCAAATTCAGAGATTGGTAGTGCTGAAATAAAAGAAAATAGCGGTGCGTAATTTTAAACTTCAATAAATATTTAGCTTTATAAAGTGTGTTTAATTCAGATAATATAACAAATAAAAAAGCTTCAATTAAACCCACATTGAGTCGGGAAGAAAGCCAACTTGGAACAGATCTCGAAGCGAGTAAGAACGCAACGAACCCAGAGAAACGAGTTATACGAGAAACGTTGCATGATTCTAGTTGCTCTGGTGAAAGCTCATTCTACAAGGTAAATTTCACTTAGAAATAAATCCTCGTTGATCGTCATTACGATCATCATACAAAACAAGTCATGAATCTTTGAAATAAACGAACATTATTTCGTACGATTAAATTACAAAACAAAAATATTTTAATATTTAATATTTGAAATTTAATTCGTGGAACTATTTATTTTACATACAGATGAAATTTGAAGTCAAGCTTAAGTTTATTTTATTCTCTCTAAGAAAGAATTATTTAAATTACAAATTATTAAACATTTTTACCTCCAAAAACAACGTACGATTTATTATTGTCTCTTTAAGGCTGATGGATATTTAACATTATTTTTCATCCTCAAAAATAATATTGATTTTTAAAGTTCCTAATAAAAGTTTTAAATCTTAGCAGTTTTTATAATTTTGGAACCTTTTATATAGTTGCCATACCTTTCGGTAAAGGCCTTCGTCTTTGGCTGTAAAGTTTGATGCGATTGGTGACCGCTTTCGACGTAAAAATGTTATTATCAAGCATCGTCTTGTTAGTACTCTAGAGTTATAACAATAACTAATTGTGGGTTCGTTCATTAGGGGAGTATCTAGTTAACGGTGTTATAAAGGTCTTTTGCTTGCCACCTGTCATATTTATGTGAGGTGAATGTAAAATTTAGTATATACGTATTTTATTATTAATTAGGTCAGTGTGTCTGTCTGTCGGTATCTTTCATTTAATAGAGTTTTTCAGTCGTTTCAGTGGTGTTAATTGTGTTTTTGTATTTTGCCTTCTGTTTCTCCTTTCAAAATTTCGTCAGTTTTGTCCAGGTGGAGTCGATAGCCCAGCTGATTGTTTTTTGCTCTCGTTTTTTGCTAATATCTTGTCAAAAAATACATTGTCTTATATCTGCTAATCTAATGTCAAAGTTGTTGTTTTGTTGTAGTTGTTGTCCTACTGCTTACACCTGGTATGAATTCGCCTTGGTTTTGTCTTTTGAAAACTTTTAATAAATTTCAATAGAAAATGTTGTGTTTTCATTAAATACTTTGTCCAAGAGAATTATTTATGTTTTTATCAGAAAATAACTTGATCTTTCAAGTTTTATTTACATAAATATTTCACCTTCCTTGTAAAAAACTAGCTGTATGCAAAATGATCATATGAAAAATCGCCCAAAATCAAATAATGAAAATTAGCCCAAGAATTCTTCATACAAAATCACGCGATTTTTTTTTAACATTTTTTTTCTGTGGCGCCTAAAGCGGCATTTAGACGGACAATCGCGGCTTGTCAGCGTGGCGGATGGCCGTGTAAACGACCAAAATTTGTGTTTGTCAGCCGCGCTGGATGCAAATCAAAAAATTTTGATATTTTGTGTTTGCCGTCACGCCATCAAGCCATATCTGCCAGGTTTTTAAAAGTAGTATCGTCATATTTTTGGGAAAAAATCGTCATTATCGGCAAAATAGCTTATTGAAATCGTCATAAAAATGTCAAACTAAAAAAACGTTTTTTTAACAATAAAACATATTCTATTAAACGCTAAACATAGCAAAATAAACTCTAAAATCAACAAATCTTACAGCATTATTATAAATACAGAGACGAAACACTTTAACTAGAATTCACAAAAAAATCACATGTAAATAGAATGCTCGTTTTTCAATACTATTAAAATAAAAAAAATAACATAAATTTTTAAAAGAAAAATAAACTTTAAATAATCTTTTGTATATAATATTGTTTTCAAAGGCAAGTTATTTAATGAGTTTCTTAATGACTAAATACTCTTTCCTAATTTGGTGAATACGTACTCGTATATGTTTTAAGCAGGATAAGTATCTTTTAGGTATAATAACTCTTTTCGCCTGAACTCAGTTTTTAGCTATTATCTTTCACTTTCTTCAACAAAATAGAAAACGTCTTTTGTAACTTCAGAAAACTAACTTTTTTATCATTAATAATATTAAAAGAATTAATTTGGCCTAGAACTTTAAAATTATTTTATAAATTAAATCTTGATAATATCTGATCACAAAGCTCTAAATAAAATTTAACACAAATAAAAATAACATCGCATTTTTCTTTTGCATCTATTTGTACTTCTGACAATACGTCTCTGGTATATTCCTAAATAAATGTCTTCATAATCTAAAAAATATGTTTTTGATTTTATAATCAATTAAATAAAAGTCTTCAGTTATAAGCAAACTAGTTTTTAAAAATTTATTCATTACAATTTTCAAAAATTTTTTGCATTTCATTATACTTATACATTTTTCTGTACCCTCGCTTTGAAACATTTTATTTATGTTGTAATAATTTCTTGAATATATTTAAGAAAACTTAGATACATTTTGTTTATTGAATTATATTACTTGAAATAAACTTATCGGTCAATTTTATCAATGTTTGCAGCAAATGATAAAATAATTTTAATGGTTCCTACATCTCTAAAATTTTAATAACAACAACTTCTAGGGATAATCAACTCGTTTTATTTCTAATAGACTTAAAATAATGTCAAATTGGTTGCGCCTCTTTGGACTATTTGACAAATAATTGTGTCAAAGATTCTACCGATTATGGAAGTTTTAGACAAGCCTAACAACACAACGCCAAAAAATTATTAACAAGTAATTGTTAATAATAAAATTTGTCTGTCAAGGTTGCTTTAACAGTACAAATAAACGATGCAAACTTGTATGATTTAAAATCGTCAAAATTAGGGTATAAATCATCAAAATGACGATAATTCGTCAAATCTGGCAGCTATGCATCATGCGCGTCTAAATGCATATTTGTCAACACTGTTGCCAACCTTTTCTTACGATTTCCCACCAAATTTGTACTGAAAAACGCTTGAAACCGCCAATTTTTTTTTTGCGGTAATTGAAGTGGAAAAATAGCTGAAAATATAAAAACTACATTTAAATTCCAGTATATTTAAATTTATTTAAATTTTAAAGCGATTTCTGTTCAATAGGTTATGCCATTTTATTATGGATATTATTCGATTGTATAATGACAAAGGGAAATTGAATAAAAATTAAAGAAAATTATACAGGTAATCGACAGTTTGTCGCATTCTAGGCAAACTTGAAAGTAATGTTTATCAGATATAGAAACGATTTCTTCGTTGCTGACAATTAAACCTTTCTCAAACAACAACATATACAATTTTTACAAAATTTAGTTCATTTTTGTTCGAAATGTAGATATATTTTACCTATATTTCTCTTAAAAAAAAAAAAAACGTGTTGCTGTCAGTAAATGCAAAATAGAAGGGAGGAATAATTTTATTGCAGTAAACAATGTTGCCATATATACAAAAAGATTTAGTAATAAAAGGATAATGCTAATGTAGATGAATTAATTTTACAATTTCAACAATTTTTAATACAGTACTATTTTCAGCGCTTATTAATAAAGACAAGAACAAACTAAAAGACAAGAACATTTACTTGTCTCCCGCAGCACATCCAGAAGTTGTTGTTTTGTTTACATGTCCTGCTGGTGGTATGGTATTCGATGCTGGTGGTACGGTATTCGATACAATTTGTAAATGTTTTAAAAAATACAATGTCACCTACCTACGATTTATTGTGAATACAATTTTAACCCAGAGTTGGTTATTAAGCACTTATATTTTGTTTTAACTTTCAAAAGCGGCACTAAGCGTGCTATTGCTGAGAAGAACCACAAAGTCACGAAAATAATTTTTAACTGTCACTGTACAAAAAAAGAGCTTTTGCTCCTCCCAGCAAGTTTACTTTATTCAATTGCATTGGATATTTGACAAAAGTTATATCTCTTAAAACCATTTTAAAAATCGCTAGATTCCCGCTAGATTTAGCTGCAAAATCTCCAAATTGGCAACAGTGTTTGTCAACCACATTTGACATGAATTTCATTTGTATTTTTGTAAGGACCAGTAAAGATGTCTCGGCTAGAGTGCTTGTTTTTAAGAGAATTTATTCTTTTTGCATGTGGTTTAGTTTTTATGTATGGTATTGCATGTAAAGCGTTTTTATTAGAGTTTATTTTTAAAATATTTCATTTACGTAATTATTGTGTGTGTGTTTATATGGAAATATTGATTGCCAAAATTCAGGTTAAAAAATGGTATGTAGACGAGTTAGCATTGGTATTTTTCAATTCTTATAAACAAAAATCCCATAACGAAGTGGGTTAATTGTTTTTCTTCAACTTCAGCTTCTAACATTATTACTTGTTCTAAAAATAAAGATAAATTTGATTAAATCTTAAACAGGCAAAATTATAAAGGATTCACGGTGCATTGAAAGTAAAATACTGAAAACTTTTTATGATAGAGAACATATAACTGTGGAGTAAAGGCCGGGGCACATAGAATCCGTCATACGTCATACTTTAAAGCTCTCAATTTAAATGAAAGTAACAACGGAAGAGGTTGACTCAATGAGTACTTTGTTGACGGATATTAATTCAGAAAAGAAAACACAAGAAAAGCTTTTTGCTCCATTTTACTCTAATAAATTAAATTATTTTGTTTTATTTTTGCTTAGAAAGCTGTATTTCAACTTTCCTGTACGTTGAAAAAGTCGACGTATAACGTATGACGGATTCTATGTGCCCCGGCCTTAAATGTATTACACGGAACTGTTCGAAACTTTGAATTATGTTTCTGTATAAATAAAATATTACATACGTTATTACATTTTCCTATTCCTTCACACAGTATGAATTAAAAGATTTTAATGAGGCATAACTCTGACCAGATACTAAGAAATTCAATATTGCCGAAAGGTGTTCTTTTGCAAAAATAATAAAAAGAATATTGGTATTTTTTCAATAAATTTTTAAAATAATTGATTAGAAACTGAAGAATAAATAAAAAAAAAAAATAGTCATGATGCCGTTGTTTATATTTCTCTATAATTCCACTGTCCAAATTTGTTTCGTACTCTCTTCTGATTGTCCAATAATTCATGTTCCAATAATTCATCAATTAATAAAGCAGCAGCCAAATCATGCGCCATCTTAAATAAGAACCTCACTGCTCAATGTCTGTTGTATAATGATGTTTGACAATCTTCGCTTGGTCATGTAAATGCTAAACACTCTCTCATCGCGCCGCGCTGAAAAGCCGCGATTAACCGTCTAAATGCCGCTTAACTCTAGAATTTAACAACAAACATATCTATCACAATAATTCAATATTTTAACTTATATTCGCAAACTATTTGTACCTTTATTTTTTTTTATTCACACTTATTTCCATGCAATAATTTATTTGCGCACATTAGTAATAATACTGGTATATTAATTTTGGAAGCAAATTTTTCAGATTTTGATCACATATCGACGAATTAAATCAATATCAATGCCCTTACTAAAACTATTGACATTTTTATTTTTTTATTTAATAAGAACACTGCAAGCAAATATGGGCGATAATTCATTTATATTTGGATCAAATTTTCATTAATCTTTTTTGGGCAATATTTCATTTTTAAGGTGATTATTCATTTGGCAAATTTAATTTTTCTTTTTGGGCGATTTTTCATAAGGTCATTTAAAACTACTGTATAACTTCCATTTTAAATAAATTAATAGGTATTTATTTAAATTTTGATAAATTTATTTTGGATATTTAATTGCTCTTTTAAAGTTTTAAGGCTCTTTCATATTTAAAGCCTTTTGAATCAAAACAAAAATTTATCCAAACAAATGGTTGTTTGTTATTTTTTTCGTTTTTCAGAAACCGTTTTGTTTGAATCTAATATATAATAGTTTTGTCTGATTCTTAATCTTCTGCTAACAGCATTGCCGTAGTAAAATACATCATAGATAAAAAATTATTAATATGGAAATGTTTTTCTAAAAAATTAAATTTAAAAATCAAAAAAAAATATATAAAATTATTTTCTTACCAAAATTTAAGTTCTTTAATAATATGTTTTATTTATTTTCCATTAGGATAGCAAAATATAACATTGAGCACCGTTACTTAAATCGGTTTTATATAAAACAGCACTAGTCTCGTCGGAATAACGAAGTTACTTTGAATAGCCAAATAAAAAAACGTGTTAAGAATTGAACTAAAAATTATTCGGATGTTTTTTAATAACCCACCAATAAAATATTTTATGTTGGTGTTTTTGTTGAAGCTTTTATTGTGTTGGATTTCTTATCAGGGATGCCAGTTTGGACCGATCAGACCAAAATTGGTAGTTTGGTTTGTTCCAGTTTTTATGCGTTTTTGGTAGAAAAAATTGTTCGTCGATTTTAATTATTATTTTCCAAAAAAGTGCGTAAAAAGTTGTATACAATTTACTAAAACAATTGAAAAAAATATATAAGTATAAGTTTACTTACTCTAAAATGAATGAAAAAACGTAGTAAATGATATTGTTACGTTTTTACTTTACGTTGGGTTCTTTTGATTGCAAAATAAATACAGACTGTTATTACTTCTACTGTAAGTCACTTTATTTATTTAACACCACTGTTCAAAAATACAGCAAACTGTTAAATGCTCTTAAAATTCGACAACTTAACTCTTTGACTTTTAAATTAATACTGCCATACTACTCGCCAGCACGATTCACTTATAAAGGTGATTTAAAAGCACCAGAATGTTTTATTCCAGACAGGTTCGCTTGTTATTGCTCTTGTTATCTGTTTGTGTGGTTGTTTGTTTCTTTATACCTGTATGTGTGGCTGTTTATTGTTTATGCTTGTATTTATGTATGTGGCTGTGTATTTAACTGATGAGTGTTTATTTAATGTGTGTGTGTATATGCGAAGGCGTTACTCTTTATTGTTTGTTTGTTTCTTTCATCATTGTAAGAAAACAAACCATTAATGTTGTTGTTTTTCGAGAGTATTGTGGTTCAGAGCCTATAATGAATAAATTCTTCTTTCGTAACACTACCCCCTTCTCAAACCTGTTCGTGCCGAACAGGCACAGATGTACCTTTTCCATAGTTGGCTAGCCGCTCCAAGTGCACAACTTTCATTTTTGATCTTGGGCTCTGAAACTTCTGTATTCTGTAAACTACGTCATTTAGCCGTTTTATTACTTTATAAGGTCCTTCCAAATGAGTTTGTAGTTTGTGTGATAATCCTTTCTTCCGTTGTGGGTTAAAAAGTAGAACCAGTTGTCCTTCGTTAAATCCCTCAGAGTTGGCAGCTCGATCATATCTGGCTTTCATTTTATCACTAGTTAATTTTATCCGACTCCGCACTAATTCGTGAATCTCCTGAAGGTCTCTTTGTGCCTGACTAGAGTTTTCGCCGTCTCCTTCTGCCGATGTTGGCTTAACACCAAACTCTAAATCTGCAGGCAAATTTAGCTCCAAAGACTATTTTCGCTGGTGTTCGTGAGGTGGAATCGTGAACAGCTGATATTTATGCCAACAAAAATTTGGGTATATTATCATCCCAGCCCCTCTGATGTGTGCTGACCACTTTTCTCAGGTATTCCTCCAGGGTTCGATTGAATCTTTCGACCATACCATCAGATTGCGGATGTAAAGGTGTCGTTCTGGTCTTTCTTATTCTGTATACTTCGCACATCTCTTTGAATATAGCGGATTCAAAATTTCGGCCTTGGTCGGAGTGCAGTTCTAAGGGAACACCATAGCGATACACCCAGTTGCTTATAAAAGCGTCTACAATCGTTCTGGCTTCTTGATTGGGAATGGCATATACTTCCGGCCATTTGCTAAAATAGTCCATAACCACTAAAATGTATCGGTTTCCAGCATTGCTAGCAGGGAAGGGACCTGCTACGTCCATCGCTATACGTTAAAAGGGAGCGCCTGAATTGTACTTCTGAAGCTGCCCCCGACTCCACCGTACTGGACCTATTGCTGCAATGCACTCCAGGCAATTGGCTATCCACTCGGCTACGGCTTGTTGACAGCCGACCCAATAGAAACGTTGTTTTATCTTTTCAAGCGTCTTCGTTACACGAAGGTGACCTCCGCTAGGACCATTGTGGAATTGTTTCACGACCTCTTTGATCTTGGAGGATGGCACGACGATTAAGATTAGACTGTTCCACTGGGCCCAATATGCCTTCGCCAGCGGACTTTCTGGTGAGATCTCACTTCGCGTCGGTCTTCTGTCTTCCTCTTTAGCTGCAGCTAAAATGTTGGCCATACAATTACTTGTGGTAGTGTTTAATGCACTCCAATGCTGCTAGCAGCTCTCGTCGCGTTACGGAATAGTTTCTTTCAGGCTTCGAAAGTACTCTGCCTATAACCTTTTCTGTCCCATCTACCACTTGAGACAGCACGCCTCCTATTCCATATCCGCTCGCATCAGTGTCTAGCACGAATTTTTGCCCAGCTACTGGATATGCCAGGATAGGTGCCACACACAATAATTCCTTGAGCTTCTAGAATGCTTCCTCGGCTGCTTCACTCCACTGGTAAGGTCGCGACTTTTTGGTTAGCTCATGTAGGCTCGCAGCAACACTAGCAAAATTTGGCACAAATCGTCTGTAGTATGTGCAGAGTCCCAAGAAACTTCGTAACTCGTGAAGATTTTGAGGACGAGGCTAGTCCTGTACTGCCCGTATTTTATCTTCATCGATTCATATGCCTTCTGCTGTTACACGATGCCCCAAGTATTTGACTTTCTTCTGAAACAATGCACATTTCTTAACACTGAGCTTCAGTCCAGCTGCTGATATACGCCTGAAGACTTCTTCCATATTCCTTACGTGTTCATCGAAGGTCTTTCCCATGACAATTATGTCATCCAGATATACCAGGCATGACTTCCAACACTCGTTCCATTAAACGCTCGAAGGTGGCTAGAGCGTTGCAGAGACCAAATGGCATAACATTAAACTGCCAGAAACCATTGAGAGCACTAAAAGCTGTTTTTTCTTTATCTTTGTCAGCTATCTCGACTTGCCAGTAACCGCTCTGTAAATCTAGCGTAGAAAACCACTTGGTTCCTGCTAGCGTGTCCAAGGTGTCATCGATTCTTGGTAGCGGATAACTGTCCTTTTTGGTAACATCGTTGAGCTTTCTGTAGTCAATGCAGAATCTAGTGCTGCCATCTTTCTTCTTTACTAAAACTACTGGTGAGCTCCAAGAACTCGATGGTTCGATAATTCCGTCTCGCTCCATTTCGTTGACTAGCTGCTTTATTTCGCTCCGCTTGGCTAAGGAAATGCTCCTGGGGGCTTGTTTTATGGGCCTCGCTTCGCCAGTATTTATTTCATGCTTCACTATTGCCGTTCTACCTTGGCTTTTATCTTTTAGGGCGAAGACAGAGGCGTACTTTCGTTGCAGCTGCTTGGCTTTGTTTCTGTCAGGTGGCTCCAGCTCTGCTACGCATTTCCCCACGTGTTCTGCTAAAATTTCGCGCTCTTTAGTTGACAGTTTTTTAGGCTCTGAGTCTCTCTCGCAATTAATTATGGCCTCTTCTCTTTACGTTGGGTTCTTTTGACTGCAAAATAAATACACTGTTATTACTTTTACTGTAAGTCACCACTGTTCAAAAATACAGCAAACTGTTAAACGCTCTTAAAATTCGACAACTTAACTCTTTGACTTTTAAATTAATACTGCCATACTATTCGCCAGCACGATTCACTTATATAGGTGATTTAAAAGCACCAGAATGTTCTATTCCAGACAGATCTGGCAGGTTCGATTGTTATTGCTCTTGTTTTCTGTTTGTGTGGTTGTTTGTTTCTTTATACCTGTATGTGTGGCTGTTTATTTCTTTATACCTATATGTGTGGCTGTTTTTTGTTTATGCTTGTATTTATGTATGTGGCTGTGTATTTAACTGATGAGTGTTTATTTAATGTGTGTATGTATATGCGAAGGCGTTACTCTTTATTGTTTGTTTCTTTCTTTCATCATTCTAAGAAAACAAGCCATTAATGTTGTTGTTGTTCGAGAGTATTGTGGTTCAGAGCCTACAATGAATAAATTCTTCTTTCGTAACAATATTATGAAAGCAATGCAAGCGAATTTGTATTGTTAACAAAATAAAGGATACAATTAAACTATGATAAACAAATTTTTGTAGTTTTTTTTTAAGTTTTGCTAGGTTTTGGTTTTTGGTAGGAAAATATTTTTCTTTGTGGCAACGCTGCTTTTTATAGAGTTATCATTGTTTTTAAACCGACTTCAAAAAAAGAAGGAGGTTATCAATTCGTCTGAATGTTACTTTTTTATGTTTGTGCCCGCAGAACTCAGTCATTTCTGAACCGATTTTAAAAATGTTTTCTTTATTAGAAAGGAAATGCTTACAGATTGGTCCCATTTTAAAAGAGGTTCAGAATTTTGAAAATTAAAGGGTGTTCCCATACAACATACGTGTTTTTTACGTGTATTATGAACCGTAAAGGGCACCCTTTTAAAATTTAAAAAAAACTGCTTATTACTATAGCTGCCAATAACAGAAATTAATAAAAAAAATAAACTTAAAAATTAAAGGGTGTCCCCATATGTGACGTCAATTTAAATATATGAACCATTTGAACCATTGTAGAAAATCACTTGAAAATTGGACAGAATGACCAATATTTATAATCAGAAATTAAATATTTATAATTTGAAGTTAAAGGGAGTCCTAATAGTTGATTTAATTTAATTTATATTGCAAAACTTTTGAACTGTAAGAGAGAGACGGTTGAAATTTACAAAGAACCTGTATATCTAAGTACTTTATAACATCAAGTATATAATTTAAATTTGGAAACTAAAGGGTGTCCCCATAATTGATATAATTTTACCTATCTAGCACTATCTTTTGAACCGTTACAGACAAACACTTGAAAATTAGACAGAGTCTCCAATACTATGTGCCGTATAATAACATTTATAAATATTTAAAATTTTAAAGGGTGTCTCAACAGTTGATGTAAATTGATGCATATGACCTAATTTTTGAACCGTTTTAGACAGACATTTGAAATTTACAAAGAATCTGTCCTTTAAAATAAGTGTTTAATTTAAATTGCACATTAAAGCGTGTCCCCTAGGTGATATTGTTTAAGCTATATGGCCATATCTTTGGAACCGTTACTTTTTATTACTGTGTAAGTAATAATAAGTGTAAAAAAATAAAGGGTGTCCTCATATATGACGTAATTTGTCGTATATGGCTTTATCTGCTTAACCGTTACGGATAGACATTTAAATGTACAGAACGTATATTACTATGTCCGTTAGAGCAACAAGTATAAAAGTATTTGATTTGAGTACTATTTCTTACTTCCTTTTAAATTTTTAGTTTAGAATTGATGCACATACATTTGTTTTTTAGTCGGTTTTTTTTGCAAGAATTATTTTACAAATAATTTTATCTAAATGAGGTTAAAACTTTCCTGATGATTCTGCTGGAAGAACTAGTGAAATATGTTGTAGTAATAATAATTTTCCCTCAACAACTAAATTGGTTTATTATAAATAATAATAATAGGTTATTATATTTCAAAAAAAAATTGAATTGCCAAAATTGTTTTATAAGTACATAAGTAAGTATATATGTACATATATACATAGTCTTATAGTATAAAACAAATAAAAATATTAATAAACACAATAGCCCAATTCACAATCTTGTGCAGTTGATATTGTAAACTTATGCAATTGTATAAATTGCATGAACTGTGAACGGTTTTTTTATTTCAGTTTGTAACACTTCTTGCAAAACAAAAAATTTCCTATTGGAATTTTGACTACAATAAAAATTTTGTTGAACGAAAGTACAAATAGTAAATTCTTTGATAGATAAAACTGCAAAAGAAGTTGTTTTTAACGAGGATATTTCACACCCAATAATTAAAAAAATATTCATTCAATTACAAGCCAAGCGTACATTCTCCAAAATTCGTCAGTAGCCCACTATAAGGTTACTGTTAGGTAACAATTAACGGGAGCAGTCTTGCATTGAAAATTACTGCCCTAGAGATACAAATTATTTTGGAATTATCAAACTGCCCAGGTAATAGACGCATCTTGCCCAAAACTTGACTGAAGTCTACTACTAGATTACAGTTAACGGCAACAGTATTTCTTTGAAATTTTTAGTGCAAGAAATACTATAGATCACGGAGTTATTAAAAATTAAATTCCACAGGCAGTCCAGTAGTAGATATCAAATAAACTTGTATTATGTCCATCTGGGTCCATTTTTAAATTCTTATCTGCTTTTTTACGTTATTCAATTTTTCATAATTTTTGTTCATATTAATTTTCATAATTTTATTTAATTTATATTGTCAGCTGTCAAACTATGGATTTAGGTGTTGCTTATTTCCCAAAGTGTAGCATTATGCATTTCCATACATTTTGTTAGTATGTTGCAAAATTATCCAATACTATTTTGCAAATGCTATGATGCAAGACCATTTGCACAAGATTGTGAATTGAGCTAATTTTATTAACCGACTTCAAAAAAGAAGGATGTTATCAATTCGTCTGAATGTTGCTTTTTTATGTATGTAACCGCAGAACTCAGCCATTTCTGGACCGATTTTAAAATTCTTTATTTGAAAGGTTATGCTTTCAGTTTGGTCCCATTTTAAAAACAGTTCATTATATTACAAATTAAAGGGTGTCCCCATACAACTTACATGTTTTTTACGTGTATAAAGAAGTGCACCAAATTAAAATTAAAAAAACACTGATTGTCGCTATAGCTCCCAACAGCAGAAATTAATAAAAAAAATAAATTAAAATTTAAAGGGTGTCCCCATAGGTGACGATATTTTACCTATATGGGCCTATCTTTTGAACCGTTAGGGGCAAAACCTTTCAAATTTTACATAATGTCGATTACTATGACCGTTATGATAAAAAGTATAAATATTCAAAATTATAAATTAAAGGATGCTGCAATAGTGAATTTATTTGAAAATTAGGCAGAATGTCCACTACTTTCTCTTGTATAATAACAAGAATAAATATTTCGAATTATAATGTAAAGGGTGTCCCAATAGTGCATGTAATTTGATATATATGGCCAAACTTTTGAACCGTTATAGAGAAATAGTTGCAATTTACAAATAATATTTGTGACCAAGTCCTCTATAACAACAGGTCTTTAATTTAAAATTGGAAATTAAAGGGTGTCCCAATAGGTGATGTCATTTGATCTATGTGACCCTATGAAACCGTTATAGACAGAGGCTTGAATGGTGACCCCATAAAAGACGGACGCTGGAAAATAGCTTAGCTTTTGAACAGTAATAGTGAGAGGCTTGACATTCACATAGTCTTTAATTTTTTTCCCTCTGATTTTGACGCATCTTTTGTTTGGTTTAAATCTAATTTTTACAGATTACTTTTTACATTTTTAGTTTAAAAATGGTGCCCTTCTATCTGTTTTGAAGTCGGTTTTTTTTCCAGAATTATGTTTATCAAAGTTTCAAATTATTTTTTTAACTACTGACCGAAAAATAATGTATGAAATGATTAGAATGTAAAACTTACTGTCAAAAACCGACTTTAAAACACACAGAAACTCATCATCATCATCAACAAATCCAAACTAAAAAATTTATACATATACTTCAGTTCATTTAAATAACAACGGAAAAAATTTCTATGTTACAGCGGATTTTTAATCAACCAAGCAAAACAAAAATATAAAATTATTTTTTTACTTACAATGAAATTTATAATCAAGCTTAAGTTCGTTTTTATTCTCTCTAAGAAAGAATTAATTAAATTACAAATTGGGTGATAATATTAAAGAAAAATTGGGAAAATTTAATTTTTAGACACCAGCACGAGTGGAATGCACATTTTCTAGACAGCCACGTCCGTCATCAGCACTACTTGTATCTAATCTACTTAGGGTAGTGTTTTAGTTGTAAGTATCATCTATTTAACCAACCAAACCCAGATAAAGGAATACGAGAAAACTTGTATTCAATTATCAATCGTCAATTATTTTTTTAGATATTTTGTATTATTGTTTATCATTATTGACATTTTTTTCAAATTTTCAAATTTTTGTAATTAAAAGTAATTAATTAATTTTGAAAACAAAAACTTGATAGAAAATAAAAAAAAATAGTTCATTTGAATAACAACGCAAAATAAAAAATTGGAAAACATAAAAAATATTCACAAAATTAGGTCTTCTTGCTAAGAACAACATTTAGTAAGAAGTGTTGCCTCCATGGTGCTTTATAACCTCAAATATGCGACTTGGAATGGAATCGTACAGAGTTTTCAGTTAATCTATGGAAATCTCGTCCCAAGCGGTCTCGATTGCATTGGTCAATGATGGAACGTCTTCATATTGTCTACCTTCTTCATAAAACTTCCGCGAAAGCCATCCCCAAACATTTTCCACTATGTTTAAGTCTGGTGAGTAAGGTGACCATTCCATCAGCGTCACATTTTGGTCACTTATCCAGGCTTTTATCGCTCAAGCATTGTGTATCGGAGCGTTATCCTGTTGGAAAAATCAACGCAAAGGTCGAAAAATGTTGCTGCATTCTCAAAAGCTTTTTCTAGAATGTTTTTATATTGTTCTGCGTTCAGTTTTGTAGTTTTAAATTGCAGTTTAATTCCACCATAGTATGATATGGCACCCCATACCATAATTCTACCAATGCGACTGTATCGACGGCTTAATATTATTTCCTCTTTTCTCAAGTCATGGTAATAAAAATTATACCCGTCAGGACCATCAAGGTTAAATTTTTTTCCGTCTGAAAAGACAACCATGTGCCATTCTGTTTTCCACGTCATGTTAACTTCAACAAAATTCAACCGTTTCTCTTTGTGAATGGCTTTTAATGCAGTCTTTTTCTTAAGTTTCATTCTCTGGATATGCGGAGAATTCACAATCAAGCGCAGAACAGTCGAAATACTAGCAGGAACTTCGGCTTCGCTTTAATTTTTGGTACGGAATCCTAGGAATTGTACGCAATTCTTAAAACTGCACGCTTGTCTGTTGGCGATAAAACACTTGCTGGTCTTCCTTTCATGTTTTTTCCTATAGGAATCCCGATTTTTTATGTAATTGAAGACAACAAGAGCACTTCTTCCGATTTTCTCTCCCAATTTATCTAAAGGAAAAATTTTGTTCAAAATAGGATTCAATTTTTACTCTTTCTTCTAATGTTAATGGCTTTCCTCGTACCATTTTAATTTTTTTTTATTTTATGTAGTGCTATTTATCAAACTACGTAAGACTGAAAAATGTGCGTAGCACATTCGATTAAGAATATTAAAAATTTGCAATGTTGTTATTCATATGAACTATTTTAAAATCAAGTTTTTTGCCATTTCAGTAGGTCTTGAACGCTACATTCGTAGCGGAACTTTTTTTATTCTTCCTTTACACATTTTCTTACGCCAGTGTGGTCACTTTATACAATATGTAAGCACACACAAAAGCGATTTGTAGTACATATATCGAAATGTCAATTTTCGGCAAAGACTATTACTGTTGTTCGTTCTGTTTTTGGCATTGATAAGTGCGGACGCGATTTTTTTAGCTCGCATTAACAAAAAACAAAACATACATTGTGTGAATAATTTCAAACAAAAACAAAAAACAAACCTGTTTTAATACAACAACAAAGTTGTCTGTAACTTTTTTTCTCTCTTTCTCTTTATTTTTTACAACGGCATATTGAATTGCTACTTTAAAAATAAAACAAAAACAATAAGGGCTAATGAGCCTCTTTAATTTAAGCAACAAAAATGTTGACAATGTCGAATTAAATAAAAACAAAAAAACAGAAAATAATTTGTGTGTAAATTCTACGAAAGTTATACGTGCCCAATCAGGCTAACGGAATAAGTTCCCAAAATCGTTTTGCTATTTTAGATAACGAAACAAGTGAACAAAAAACGGCATCCAAGTCGTTTAAACCACCACCAATTTTTTAAGGGAAAAAAATTCGAATGAATTAATAAATAAGTTAATTTCAGTTATCGGGGAAAATTCATTCTATGTAATTCCAATCAAGCGTGGTAACATTGATTTTTTTTTTCATAATTTATTTATTGTATCTTCAATATTTTTGAACTAAATATTGATGAAACAAAAATTAATTTTATAGACGAAAGTAGTTATCGTAAAGCAGTAAAGGAGTTTGAAACCTGCAATAAGAACTTTTATACCTATCAGCTGAAGAGCAGCAAAGGCCTACAGGTAGTCATCAAAGGTGTAGACTCATATGTTAATCCAGTGGAAGTAAAAGCTGGCCTCCAAAAAGCAGGATTTAAAGTCAAAAGCGTTGATAATCTCAGAAATCGAGAGCGTGTCCCTCAACCTCTATTTCACGTTGAACTGGAACCTGGGGATATTAGATTAAAGAAGCACGAAACGCATCCCATTTATAATCTAAAATATCTGTTACACCGCAGGATAAGTGAGTTATATATGTTATTAACATTTTCCTTATTTTAATTACAATAAGACTAATCGCAGTTATAAACTCCAAATATTAATATTTTCTCTATTCTCTTATTAATCACATATTGCTTTACTACTAAATTCTATATTCTTTATTTAAGCTAATGTCCTTGATGTTCACCTTTATTTCTCCTCTAAAGTAAATATTGCAATTGCATATCATTATGTTATTCTTATATTTTGTTGTTACTTTTTGTAGTTTTAAATTAACGGTTATATTTTAAGAATACTTTGTGTCGCTTGGTTTAAGCAATTAAAGAAAGAAAAATAAAAGAAGGAGTCTTTGAATGTTGATCAAAGTGTTAAGTCGAAACATTAAAAATAAGAGTTTTATTTTATTTAATATTTGTTCAAACATAATAATTTAACTGGCGACGAGGATGGGATATGTGGTGAAAAAACATATCCAGTGATAATTCGGTATTAAAAAGAGAATTTTTTGTAACAGCCGAAAGAACCGTAAACAATTATTTGGAATTAAATAAATAAACTTACTGTATTTTAACATATGTATAAAATCGGTCAAACATTAGACATAAAGACAAGTTACAGAAAGAAAAACTTAAGTCATTAGTGTAATGATTACAAATAATTCATATTAATATGAACAATTAATTAAAATAAACTATACATAAATATAAAAATATAGAAAAAAAAAAAAACAATAAAAAAGTGCACCAACAAAAAAAAAAAAAAACATTAAAACAAATATTAAGAAAAAGTAACCTTGAATTAATTTCTAAATATAACAGAAAAAAAAAAAAACAAAAAAATATAATTGCAATAACAATTTGTATTGAGAAATTAATAACAACAACATGGCCTTAACATTAGCAGAAAGCCTATGCGAAGCGCGCAGTTTACCTGCATTCAATGGAGACAGCGAATATAAGCTTAGTAATTATTTAAGGGACGTGACTACTGTGTTGCAGTTGACGCCGGCAGAACATCAAAATACGATTAAGGCAGTGCTAAGCAATAGACAGGGAAGAGCATTAAGAGCTATAGAGACGTTGATGAACCCTACTTGGGAAAATATTTTCAATAAGCTAAAGGAAGAATTTGGCGTAAAGCGAAGTTTTTTCAATCTAAGAAGTGATGCGCTAAACGTAAAGGCCGACAACATAGAGGAGTTGAATCACAAGTTAAGTAAAATTTTATCCTTAATGAATACGAAATATAGTTTAGAACCGGATGAGTTGTATACTCCAGAAAATAATGAAAAAATAATATTTGATATCTATATTAATTATATACCAATAAGCATTAAGACACTATTAATTCAGAATAATATTAGATCAATTAGTACATCGTATAGTTTTCTTTTAGAAAATAATTTAATAAAGGATATAAAATTATTGAGTGTAAAATGCTGTTCTCAGGGTAATGATAATGAAGGAAGAAATAATAACAATAATCTACAACTTTCAAGTTCTAAAAATTTACGGTTTAATAGAACTACAAGGAGTAATAATAATTTAAATTATAATAATCCACAGTTTTCAAATTCTAATGGAAATTTTGGTGAATCTTTTTACAGACATACTAAATTAAATAATAATATTTCTAATAATAGACATGCAGGAAATTTCGATTACCAATTTTTCCCTCATGGTAATGGAAGGCACTATTCTAATTATAATAATGGAAACTATTCTAATTATAATAATGGAAACTTTGGACATAGCCAAGATATGTACTTTAAATATAAATTTTAATGTCAGTAATCAGGAGCAAATGGAGGTTGATGCCATTAATACCACAGGAAATTTTCATTTACGGCCTCCCAATCATCGTTACCAATAGTGACTTTAACAATAAATAATAGAAAGGCAAAATGTTTAATTGATAGCGGTGCAGCTACTACACTTGGTAGTTATGATTTCTTTTCCAGGCTAGGAGTAAGACAAAAATTAACTAGGCCTTTAATATTGAACACCTTAGTAGGTGAAAACATTGTAACAGATGAAGTAATAGTTGGTGTGCCCAAGGAATTTAGAGAGGAAAACAATACAATGTCAGTTAAGCTTACTAATTTTAATAATAAGAATTTTGATTGCATAATTGGAATAAATATTTTGCGACCTATTGGAGCCTGTATAGATTTTAGTAAGAATATGCTTAAAATAAATAATAATGAAATAAAACTTTTTGATGACATTTTTAGTATATCGTATGAAGATATAAATTATTTGGAAAAATTTGAAATAAATAGATTTGAATATCTAATACCTGAAAATTTAAATAAGGAAGAAAATAGACTATTGAGGAAGTTTTTGTGCGAAAATAAAAAAACCTTTTACATTGAAGGCCGGGATTTGACAACGACGAATTGTGTACGTCATAAAATAATTACGACATCTAATAAACCCATATATTGTAGAAATTATAGGCATCCGCAAATATTAGAAAGTGAAATTGAGAAACAGATAAATGAAATGTTGCAACAAAATATAATTCGCCCTAGCAAATCACCGTATAATTCTCCTTTATGGATTGTCGAGAAGAAATCGAATAATTTAAATGAACAAAAATGGCGTTTAGTAATTGACTTTAGAAAATTAAATGAGGTGACAGTGGACGATAAATTTCCACTACCAAATATAGAGTCATTGTTCGATAAACTAGGCAAAGCTCAATATTTCTCGTCATTGGACCTGGCGAAGTGTTTTCATCAAGTTTTAATGGATGAAACTGACATTGAAAAAACGGCATTCTCTACGTCAAGAGGTCACTTTGAGTTCATTCGAATGCCTTTTGGCCTCAAAAATGCGCCTGCAACATTTCAGAGGATGTTAAATTATGTTTTAGCAGAATATATAAATAGAATATGTATAATATATATGGATGATATTTTAGTTTTTTCAACCTCCCTAACAGAGCATTTAGAAAGTTTGCGGAAAATATTTAATAAGTTAAATGAATATAACTTAAAAGTGCAAATTGATAAGTGTAAATTCTTGTCAAAAGAAACAAATTTTCTTGGTCACATTATTACAGATAAAGGTATAAGACCAAATCCGGAAAGAATTAATGCTATACAAAGTTTAAGGTTACCAAGAACAGTAAAAGAAATAAAATCATTTCTAGGCATAACCGGTTATTACCGGAAATTTATTAAAAATTATTCGTTTTTAGCTAGTCCAATTATAAAATATTTGAAGAAAGATATCAAAATTGATTTAACTGATAAAGAATATGTGGAAGGATTTGAAAAATTGAAGAGAATCTTAGTCAATCCACCCTTGTTATGTTATCCTGATTTTGATAAGCAGTTCGTTTTGACCACTGATGCCAGCAATTTAGCCATAGGAGCTGTGCTAAGCCAAGAAGGAAGACCAGTAAGTTATGCCAACAGAACCTTGAATGGTCATGAGAAGAATTACTCAACTTTGGAAAAAGAGCTGTTGGCAATCGTGTGGGCAGTAAAATACTATCGTCCTTACCTTTATGGCCGAAAATTTTTGGTTCAAACGGATCACCAACCGTTGAAATGGCTATATTCATTAAAGGACCCAAATTCTAGAATTATAAGGTGGAAGATTTTATTAGATGAGTTTTATTTTGATATTGAATATCTTAAAGGAAAGGAGAACAAAGTGGCAGATTTTCTCAGCAGAGTCCAATTAAATCAAACTTCTATAGATTCAGTTCCGAGTCAAGAAGGGAACACCGATCAAAATTTTTTTGTTGTAGATAAAATTATAAATAAATATAGAACTCAGATACGAATTGTTAGAAGGAAAACTAAAGAAATTGAAATACTTTTTAGAAAATATAAAATAATATACTTAACCGAAGATGATTTGTCGAACACACATTATTTAAATGATTTATTTAGGCGGGAACTTAGAAAAGGAAAAATTGGAATTTATGTGGAAATTGAAAACACATTTAATATTGTTAAAAGTAAATTGATTGCATTATTCTCCGATAATAACGAATTTAATTTTATAAAATGTAATAAAATTGCGATTGATATTGAATCCGAGGAATCTTTATTGAATATCATTCATGATATTCATATAAAAGGTAACCATAGAGGTATTCAGGAGAACTATGAGGAAATGCGCGACGAATATTTTAATCCAAAATTATTTAAATTAATAAATAGATATTGCAATAACTGTAGAATTTGTAACGAAAATAAATATGACAGAAAGCCGATAAATAAACAATTTCAGTATACCATTACTCCAGATAAACCGAATGCAATAGTTCATATAGATATTTTTCAAATCCAAAAAACATGTTTCTTAACAACAATAGATAAATTTTCAAAATTAGCCACAGCACATAAACTTAGCGATAAGAATATGGTTACTGTTAAAACAAAAATTGAGGAAAGAATAGCATTTTTAGGTAAACCAAAAAAAATAGTTAATGAATTTAACAACGCACTTATTAGATTATTTTGTCAAGAAAATAACATTGAAACCCATTTTACGACACCGAATTCGCACACGGGAAATTCGGATGTAGAAAGATTGCATTCCACGCTATTAGAGCATTTAAGAATAATTAAGAACTCTGAGGGCGTTAATGACTCTGAGGAATTAGTGTTAAAAGCAGTCAAATTTTACAATAACACAATTCATCGTACAACGAAAGTAAAACCAATTGATTTTATAAATAAATTGGATTTAGATATAAAAGATATAAAAGACAGAATGGAAACTAATAAAAGAAAGGCAATTGACAGGGCCAACGAGAAAAGGGAGGAAATAAGCATTAATTTGAGAAAACCAAACATTTATATAAAAAACCCAACTGCTGTTAGGCAAAAACTTGCAAAAAGATTTACCAAATACCATTACAGCAATCCAAATAAAATAGATATAGCCCAAATTCGAAGACCACATAGGTCCATAAAATAAATGAAATATTATTTCTTACTTTTTTGTCAATATACTGAGAAAAATGCAATATAAAATATGGAAAACAAAACAGTAGTATTATCATTTTTTTTTAACAGAAATAATTTTATTTTAATTTGTTTAGTTTTAAAACTAATAAAGTTAAATAAATAAATTATTATAGGTTAATTTATCTTTGAAATTGTGACATCATTTTTTTAATTTTTTATTATTATTAATCCATTAGTGAAATGATTTTAGATTTAAAAAAAGTAAATAAATCATATATCAATATTAAAAATTCGCTGGGACTCGAATTTTGTAAGGGGAGGCGAGTTATATATGTTATTAACATTTTCCTTATTTTAATTACAATAAGACTAATCGCAGTTATAAACTCCAAATATTAATATTTTCTCTATTCTCTTATTAATCACATATTGCTTTACTACTAAATTCTATATTCTTTATTTAAGCTAATGTCCTTGATGTTCACCTTTATTTCTCCTCTAAAGTAAATATTGCAATTGCATATCATTATGTTATTCTTATATTTTGTTGTTACTTTTTGTAGTTTTAAATTAACGGTTATATTTTAAGAATACTTTGTGTCGCTTGGTTTAAGCAATTAAAGAAAGAAAAATAAAAAAAGGAGTCTTTGAATGTTGATCAAAGTGTTAAGTCGAAACATTAAAAATAAGAGTTTTATTTTATTTAATATTTGTTCAAACATAATAATTTAACTAGTGTAGAGGAGCCACATAAGCGGACAGGACCCGTTCAGTGTTTAAATTGCCAAGAATAAGGCCATACAAGGGCTTACTGCAAGTTGCCTCCGGTTTGCGTTGTGTGTGGAGAGCTTCATTGTTCCGCCAATGCGACAAACCAAAGGATGACTCCAAGGTTACAAAATATAGCAATTGCGGTGGAAATCACACTGCTAACTACAGAGGCTGTCCAGTTTTTTCTGAGGTAAGGAAGTCAACAAACTCCATCTGGTAACTACAATCGTCTCGAAGCAAGTATCGAGACATTAGTGCATTCGTTAAACAGTTTTATGAGCTCTAGCTCAAAAATGAACTCGAGTACTTCTTGAAGAACCAACAAATTGATGTCATGATGGTTTCAGAGACTCATTTAACAACAAATAGCTTTTTTAAAATCAATGGCTATATATTATATGACACTAAAGACCCCCGAGGCAGAGCATGTGGTGGTTCAGCTATTCTAATAAAGGCTCGAATTAAACATAATTTACTGTGTGATTTTTGTGAGGACTATCTTCAAGCAACAAACATCTGTATTGAAGAATATCATCAAAACTTTGTTATTTCTTCGATTTATTCACCTCCTAGATTTCAAGTATCAGAGAGTCAATATATCGACTTTTTCAAATCACTAGGTCCCTGTTTCATAGCATCAGGCGACTACAACGCTAAACATACGTTTTGGGGATCACGCCTAATAACTTCAAAAGGTCGTGCTTTGTTTGATACAATTTCAAAAATGAGTCTGAATGTGATATCAAGTGGACAACCTACCTATTAGCCTACTGATCGACAAAAAAATACCTGATGTTATTGATTTTGGCGTGACTAAAGGTATTTCGAGAGAAATGATTAAGGTTGAATCGTCACTCGATTTATCCTCAGATCATTCACCCACTATTGTATATATATGGAATCAGCAAAATGTCGTGTCGCCAACAACTTGCACAAGCATTAATTGTTTGAAATATAGAAAGTATCTCAGTACTCATTTTTCGTAAAACATACCGCTAAGAACACCAGAAGATGTGGACCAGAGTCTAATTTATTTTGATCAAAACCTTAAATCAGCTGCCCAATATGCGACAGAAACCAGACAACCAGCTAGATACAAACAAATTTATTTTGTAGATGTCGAGCGGCTCTTGGCTGAAAAAAGAAACATTAGAAGAGAGTGGCAAGCACACTGATCTCCTCAACTCAAATCTAGACTTAAAGATTGCACGAAACGACTAAGACAGCTGCTAGAATCTCGAAGAGTAGCATCTCTGAAAAATTACTTGGAAGACTTCGACGTAACTGCTCAATCAGATTATTCATTATGGCGGGCATGTAGGAACCTTAAAAGACCGGTCGTACGTAAGCCTCCCTTGCGAACTTCTTGTGGAGACTGGGCAAGGAATGATACCGAAAAAGGCAATTTGTTTGTTGGACATTTGAAGAAGGTTTTCACCCCAAATGTATGTACTGATATAGCTGAGTTACCATCAGTAGAGACTAGTGCCGTAGTACCCCTAAGATTTGAATTTAGCGATATTGAAAGGGCAATAGCAGATTTAAACACCAAAAAAGCCCCTGGCGTTGATAAAACAAGTAACAAGATGTTAGTTGAGTTGCCCCGACGCAGAATTATTCTGTTTGTTTTTAATGCCATCTTACGTCTTGAGTACTTTCCCACAGAGTGGAAAGTTTCTTTGATTACTATGATTCCTAAATCAGGAAAAGACCACACAAAAGTAGAATCATACAGACCTATAAGCCTTTTATCAAACGTGTCAAAGTTATTTGAGAGAATATTAATAACTAAGCTGAATCCAATTCTTAGCGCGAAAGGATGCATTCCGAACCATCAATTCGGCTTCAGAAAACAACATAGTACGATCCAACAAACACACAGATTAGTAAATGTAATTAAAACGACCTTTGAAGAAAAAAAATACTGTTCTGCGCTCTTTATCGACGTTTCGCAAGTATTCGATTCAGCTAAAGCTGAATTTCCCCGAAAACTTGTATAAGCTTTTGAAAGATTATTTAACGAATCGCAAGTTTTTATTAAAAGAAGGTGACTTTTTAAGCTCGCCACAGCCCATTGAAGCCGGAGTTCCCCAAGGTAGTATTTTGGGACCAATTTTATATTTACTGTACACATCGGATATGCCAATTAGCACCCTAGTCCACACATCAACTTTTGCAGATGACACAGCTTTTTTAAGTATTCATGAAAGTGCCCAAGAAGCATCACAACTTTTACAAGACCACATACTCAATTTGGAAAAATGGCTAGAAAAATGGAGAATAAAAGTGAATGAACAAAAATGCACTCACATAACTTTCATACTGCGCAGGGACTCATGCCCTCCTCTTCGCATAAATAACCAAATGATACCACAGCTTTCAGACGTTAAATACCTGGGTATACATCTTGACCGTCGCCTTACTTGGAAAAGCCACATTGACTTCAAGTTAACACAAATGAAACTAAAAGCAGTACAACTAAATTATTATAATAATAAACTTATTGGCAGAAACTCCACCCTGAGCTTAGATTGTAAACTTCTACTGTACAAGTCGGTCCTCAAACCAATTTGGTGTTATGGGATTCAGTTATGGGGCACTGCCTCAGCTAGCAATGTAGAAAAAATTCAAAGGCGCCAAAATAAGATTTTACGTATTATTACATCTGCTCCCTGGTATATAAAAAATTCGAACATCCACAAAGACCTAAACATGCCATCAGTTAAAGCAGAAATAGCGAAATATGCAGTCACATAACTAAAGAGGCTTGAATCTCATCCAAACCCTTTGGCGCGTAACATGCTGAATGAACCTGGTTACATTCGACTAAAAAGAAGAGATACTGCTTTTCTTGGCCGTACATTAGAGGGATGACCCGCAAATGATTTCAAAATCCGTGAAACAAACATTATTTTTGTCTAGCACTGGCTGGACTTAAAAAGAATATTTTATTTTAGACTTAAGATACGAGTAATTATTGTTAGTTCAAAAATATTGAAGATACAATAAATAAATTATGAAAAAAAAAACTGTTGTTATTTAAATGAATATATATATACATTTATATTTGGGGGAAATATCTATATATATATATCAGACTTGGGGGATATCAATTACATTTTGTAATTAATTACACATGCAATTACTAATTACATGTAATTGTAATTGAAAATTTTCAATTACTAATTACAAGAAATTGTAATTGAAATAGGGACTAAAATCAATTACAATTACTTGTAATTTGTAATTGAAAAATTTCAATTACAATTACTTGTAATTAGTAATTTAATTTTCCAATTACTAATTACATGTAATTGTTATTGAAAAAGTTAAATTACAAATTACAAGTAATTGTAATTAGGCAGTAATCATTACATATATATATATATCTATATATATATATATATATATATATATATATATATATATATATATATATTTAGTTTCAATACTTCCTGTTACGGCATACACAGCAAAACACATACCATGTAATTTTCAAGTGCCTATCTGTATATCAAAAGATAAGGATACGTCAAATTAAATCATCCATGGGGACACCACTTAATTTTAAGTTTTCTTGAAGTTTACTATATACATAGAATAACGTCACCTATGGGAATACTCTTTAATTTCTAATTTGAAATATTTATACTTATGGTTAATTTTTTAAACTATGAACTTTTTTGAAATGGAACCAATCTATAAACATTTTTATTAAATAAAAATTAATAAAAATCGGTTCAGAATTGACTGAGTTCTACGAGATCTATACAAAAAATACATACAGACGATTTGAGAACCTTCACCTATCATGAAGTTAGTTAATTACACGATAAATATTATCCAAAAAATTGTATTGTAAAGCACCAACATTTATTGATAATTACTACTCATTCACAAAAAACGGCAACAATTTCATGTCACACATTGAAAATTAAAAAAAAATTTATATTAGCTGTATTCAGTGTTCGATGCAAATGGTCTTGCAAAGGCGCAAATAGCTTTTTTTAAATTCAAACAACAACAATATCCATATTGTTTTTGTTAAATTTTAATGACATAACGCAATTGCACTTTTGGAAGACTATTGCATCAAACACTGAAAATTTATATTAATATAAAAAAAATATTTAATGCACAAATGTTGAAAAATTTGAAAGCCATTGGCTGCAGAGTAAAAGGTAAAAATGTACAAATTTTCCCTTGAAGATATTGCTATATATTCATATATTTTAATTTTTTATTCGCACGTTTTCAGGTGGCGGCAATGGCCAACTTCTTATGTATGTATGTATGTATGCTTTTGCCCGGAAAAAAATTTCTAACAAATTATTTAGATGAAACAAATACAAAGTTTTGCCCATTTGTGCTCCAGAGAAAATGTTTTGTGACTAAAATATATAAGTAACTAGTCTCTAAAATTTGACCAAAGTAAAAAGAAAATGGGGATTCAATTAACCAGTTGGTTGCAATGACGGAGTCGATATTTCCACTTTTGCTCAGGATGTTAAATTCGACATGTTGATAAAAATTTTTTAATATATAGAATTTGATATTATAAGAAACAGTGGTATTGAATGAATTTGCCATTCACATCATCTTGTAAATGGAATCGTCTTGGTATTATCTTTTTTTGAATATGGTGAAATTTTAGTCACTAGTTATTTAAATTAGTCACAAATCTGTTACTATTAAACACAATTAGCGAAAATTGTTTTTGATTTCGTTAATTATTTGTTTGAAAATTTTTTGTTATTTCAGTAAATTTTTTATTTGATTCCGATAAATTATTTGTTTGATTTTTTTTTAATAATTTTGGTAACCTTTTTTGTCTGATTCAAAAACATTTTTTGTTTGAATTTTTTATAATTTTCAGTAAACTTTTTTGTCTGATTCGGACAAATATTTTGTTTGAAATTTTTTTTTACCAAATATCGCAATTAATTGTTTGAAAAAATCGTGGAATATTTTCAATAAAAAATTTTAAATTTAATTGTTTGAATTTACGAATTTGTTTCTTGGACCATATTCATGAAAAAAATTGTCTGATTGTGCAAATTAATTGCTTGAATCTGAAAAACAATTTTTTCTGTGTGTTCAATTTCTAATAATCATTTTCTTGACTTGAGGTAGCGAATACAGGCATAATTGAGGTGTATTTAAATTTTAGTAATCAGTAAATTCATATAGTTCATTAAATTGACACATACGATTATTCTTCTCAGTGGATCAGTAAAAGCAAAGTTGATACGAAATCTTTTAATTGCAGGGAATTAAAGTATCTTGTTGGTAGGTGTGGAACATTTAGCATAGTTCTTCGGCTTTTAAGGCAAGCCAACTTATACCAATTAGATGGAAGGACTAACTAGGCTATAAAATCGTTGAAAAATACAACAACAATGAACTTTTATTTTGCATATCTATTAAAGGGCGAATGTGACTTATGAACTCCACAAAATTAAGTAAGGTAGAGCTGCTAGATATGATGGTATAGCTCTTAAACTGTATGGTTAATGATAGACAGATTTTGCTACTCAATATAATTAATGTTGCATTAAGAAGGGCAACGACTGTGACTGCCAGTTAGACATATTTAATCTAATATTTAAGAAGTGGGATAACCAGAATTATGAATGTTATTTGTAAGATCCTATCAGGATTCTTTAAATTGTTTTCTATTATTTCCAAAAAGAAAACATATTTGGAGGAGAAAAATATTATTGAATAAACATTTAAAAACAGTCTTGTTATAAATGTAAATATTCACGTAATGTTAATTGCTTATGAATGAAAATAACATTATCTTCATGGTTGTTTTACAAGATCTTCCTAAATATTTTTCCATTTTAGTGGCAGGTTCATGAAACTTGTTTTATTTTATTTGGTCAGATAATTAGACGAAATGTAACTAGTTCACACAGGGCAAGTATTCATGCAACAAATCTGATTTTTGTGGAAACGAAAAGACTAATTTTAATGCACATATTCTGTCCCACAAAAACGAGACGAGATTTAACAATGGTGCAACAAGTATCTTTTTGTGGTAAAGTACAATAACCAATCAGCGAGAAAGCGAAAATAATTTTTCGCTTTCTCGCTGATTGGACGCTTTCAGAAATAGCTCCGCATTTTTGTTTTTTTAATCGTTGTTTAAAAAGTTGTTTTTCAGTTATTTTTGCATCAAAATAAAATATATAAAAATCTCTATATAAAAACAATTTTAATTTTTCATCATTTATCTTTTTTTTAATAAAATTTACAAATTAAATTGCATACATACATATTTACATAAAGTAATCGCAAACAAAAGAATTACAAGTAAAAACAAAAAATAAGAAAAATATATAACCTAAACCATAATAAACAATAACAACAAATATGGAAACAAGAAGTGACTCGGCAAAAAGAGCAAGAGAATCACATCAGGATTCAAATCAAGACACTCTTCTCGAAAATTACAATAAAGCGCCGCGACTAACTAGTGGTGAGAGAACTTTTTTTAGAAATTTGATCAAAGAGAGTGAATATTTAACTACTCAAAAAATTACAAGCTTAATACGTGAGAGCGAGAACATTACTTCAGATGTAATAAAAAATTCGATAAGAGAGAGTGAAGAGAAGCACTTTGAATATATAAAAAACCTGATTAAAGAAAGTGAAGAAACAATTCTCTGTGTTATTGAAGAAAAAAGAAATGTTGTTAAAAATCAATTGAACTCTATTACTGAAAGAGTCGAACAACTAGAAGCAAAGAGTTTGGAAATTCAAGAAATTAAGAGATGGTAGAGTTAAAAAGAAATATTTACAAACAAGAAAATTCAGTCGTTGCCAGTAGTATTCGAATTACTGGGATACCCTACTACGAAAATGAAAATTTACAAGGCATTTTTAATAATATTTGTAATACTATAAAAATTCAAATTCCCCATGTCGAAAGCATTTATAGACTGAAAAAAATTTATAAAAATCACAAAGCATATAATCCGAAAGAAGAAACCGTTGTCGTTAAACTACACTCCCCATTCGAAAAAAACTTTCTGTTGAAATCAGTGGCAAAATTTCGCAGAGAAAATCGGTCCAATCTAAATCTCAGACATGCTGGATTTGACAGTGACATATACATTTACATAAATGAAGACTTAACCCCCAGAAACCACAAAATTTTTAAGGCTGCTTTACACATGAAGAAAACGAATAAAAACATTAAATCTGCTTTCACCTTACGTTGCCTTGTATATGTTAAAAAGACTGATAATGAAGACCCTGTTCTCCTGGAATCTATGGAAGATCTTGAAAATCTTTTTCGTGAATGACAAAATTATGTTTTTGTACTATTTTTTAACTAAAAATCTTTTTATTTTCTTTTTAATTAAAATTAGTAAAAAATTAGTTTATAAAACTTTTCTTAACCCTTTCGCTACAAATTTTTATGGGGCGGCTCAAAAATTCTAATTTTTTGGTTTTTTGCCCTCATTTACCCTAGAAACACGAACCAATAATTGGTTTTAAAAATTTTTTATCCTAAAAGTGTTTTCTGGAACGTATCCATATGGATACAAATTTGGTTTGTGGTAAAGAAAAATGCTGTAATTTGCATATGATTCATATTTGAATTTTTATTTTTATATGTACATAAAATTACATTTGATTTTAGAAAATATAGTTAATGTTAAAGAAAATAAGTTTATTTATACTCCTTATTATATAAACCAAGAATTATATACAGAAAATCCATAAAAATACAGTTCAGCAATTCATAATTAAAATTAAATAAAACTAAAAAAAATAATTGTTATACGTAAATGAAAAAACTTACCAATAATTTATTCATTTCTTATATAATGATATTCTTTGAAACAATTTCTCGACCCATTAGGAATACACAGAAGAACATCACACTTCGAGCATTTGTACCTGGTTTGCCCCTTACACCCATTGACTTTACATCTACCTTTATCCGTCACATGTTCTGGCCAATGCTGGTTACCGTCATATCGCACAGATATTGATGGATTTGTTTTTCGAATCTTCCCGGATGTCTTTGGACTTGCTGAAATATCCTCCTTGGAGCTCGTTGTCGGGCGTCCTCGTTTACGACAACATGCCTGTTGATTGGACTTAGCTATAAGGCCATTTGCAATGTCATTTCGAAAATGCAATAAGTCCATATATTCTTCATTGTCTTTTCTATACTCTAACCATGAATTACAAATTGCCAAGTCAACAAAGTGGTCAAACATTTTTAAGGTCCACTTTTTCGACCTAATAGAAATTCTGTATAAAGATAAAAGAAAATCCATTTTATCTACACCTCCCATATTTTTATTGTACTCCGCAACTATTTTTGGTTGCGTTATCTCAACATTTTTCTTTTTCTCAGCGCAAAATCTTTTCACTATATTGAGGGGTTCGTGCCCATGGATTGAAGAAACTAGTTGCACGATTCCTCCATCAAGCCATTTTAGAAGAAAAATACTATCCGAACGCTCTATACGGTAGTCAAAACTCCCACGCCCTTCTCTTTTTAGTTCTTTTTCAGATTTCATGTCGATTTTCCCAATTCGATTTCCCCTTATTGTTCCTGTGACAAAAATTCCTCTTTGGCGTAAATACGAAACTAAATTGAGAGTTGTAAAAAAATTATCAAAATAAATTTTGTAGTTATTTTGCTCAGGAATAGTTTTTGTTAGATGAATAACTATATCTGAGCAAAACCCTAACGTTGATCCACTTAAAATTGTACCCTTTCCTTGATAGATTTCGAAATCATATACAATTCCTTTTGCACTACATAAACAGAATATTTTTATACCCCATTTTATGGGTTTCTTAGGCATATATTGCCTAAATGTGGTTCTTCCTTTGAATGGAACCATCATTTCATCAATACTTAGATTCTCTTCTTTCGGAATGGTATACGATTTTTGGATGAACATATTTATAAGACTGCGAATTTTATATAATTTATCATTATGTACTTCATTAGTTCCAAACTTCAAATTATTGCGCAAGTTATGAAACCTATGTCTAGACATATTTTCTGCGAATATAGGAATTTGTGTACCAGCAGTCCAATACATTTCTATTCGAGGATAACCAATGGTACCTATAAATATTTCTAAAGCTAAAAATTTAAGGAGTTCTTCAAAACTAATATTGACAGATTTTCCATTTTGAATCAGTGAAATTTGATTTGTCCAAGAAACAATATTTTGAAGAAAATCATCAGTGAAATACTCTAAAAAATATTCTACAGGTAATTTGTGTTTATCGGGTTTTTTGTATGATTCAGAAAAAGTATTTTCTGGTGTTTCCCAATCTGTTTTTTTCCAACGAAATTTTTCAACCTTCTTGTGCTGAAATTTCTTAGAAATTGTGAAATTTTCCGTAACAGCTCCATTAATTGAACATTCTTCTTCAAGCTTTTCTATATCCCCAAGTGTTTCACCATTATCAACATTTATATCTTGTATGTTTATTTCATACGGACTCTGGCGAGAAAGCTCTTCTAACATAAAACTTGTATTGTTATCTAAAGCATTGAACAAATTATTCATAAGGTCCGATTCTTCCGATTCATTTTCATCAGAAATATCGGAATCATTGAAATTTGTCAGAATTTTTTCAATTTCTGAGTCTTTTATTTTTCTTGGCATTTTTAAAATTGAATTTTAATATAAGCGTAGCTAAAAATAAACGTCTGCTTCTTATCAGCTTCAAAACACAAATGACTTGTCTGTAAACAGTTTAGTACAACAAGATACCCACAAGTTGAGTTTGTATCCATATGGATACATGAATTCTTAAAAAAATTCATACAGCTTTATAAATTATTTCAATTAACAATTTTTAGTGTAAAATGTTAAATTAAAGGGCTTTCTCTGTGTTTATGGCATTTTTGTTAAAAAAAAATTAATAGATTTGCATAAATAGCAAATTAAAAAACCGTCCTTTTAATCCAAAAATAAAAGCAAAATTATGTAGTTTTTAAAAGCTGTAATTTCTTTTATTAAAAACAGAATAAAGTAGAAAAAAAGATCTTAAATGGTAGATCAGATCTCCAGGAATTATAATCTACAAAGATCCAAATTGTTTACTTCGCCTGGAGTTTGCAAAATGGTCTTAAAAGTACGTGTATCCATATGGATACAATATAGCGAAAGGGTTAAGTTAACTATTTATTTTTTCAACTCAAGAGATCGTAGTTTTCTTTATTTTTATTGCGAGGTGTTAAATTTTATTTCAAACAGTTACCATAACAAGCTCTTTTAATTCACTTGATTCCAGAGATGGAAACTTTAACTTGGTTAGAATACTAGCAAACCGTCATAATGCTTTAAGTGTATTTCATATCAATGCGCAGAGTTTGCTACCAAAGATTGACGAGTTCCGTTACCTTTTTTAAAACTCTGGCATTGATGCCATTTGTGTTTCGGAAACATGGTTCAATACGGAATTGAGTGATGGTATACCTGGTGTTGAAGGCTACCGCCTCTTTAGGTGTGATAGATCCGGAAATGGAGGTGGTGTTGCAATTTATATAAAGAATCATATTTCAGGTAAACTTGTAATGAATTCTTGTGAAGGTGATCAAATAGAATACATTTTTATAGAATTAATTTCTTACGATAGTAAAATTTTACTTGGATGTGTCTACAGACCGAATAAAAATATAAAATTAGACAGTTTAATTGAGAAATTAGAAATTTTGTCTGAAAAATATTCTGATGTTATAATAGCAGGTGATTTTAACAGTAATTTGCTTGTAACAAATGAACTAAGTGATACCATGCTAACTTTTGGGTTATCATCTGTTAATAACTCCAACCTCACGCATTATTCAACTACCTCCTCGACATTGTTAGATTTATTTTTTGTCAGCAAATTACATAATGTATTGCATTATGAGCAATTATCTGCAGCGTCTTTTTCCAAACATGATGCTATTTTCATTTCATATAATTTTCTTTTAGAAGAGCAGGTTCACAGCTTTACCTATCGTGATTTCAAACATATAGATTACCAAAGTTTACATAATGACATCGTAAATACTGATTGGGATGTTATATACCATATACCGGATGTAAATGAAAAAGTAATGTTTTTCAATGATATGATTGTCAAGATATATAATGATCGAATTCCCATAACTACAATAAAACCACGTAAAAGTGTTAAACCATGGTTTACTAACAATACGAAATTACTAATAGCACAACGTGATCGTTTACATTTTCTGTGGAGACGATATAAGACTGCTGAATACTTTAACGAGTTCCGTCAAGCTAGAAAGGCTGTTGTAAAGAAAATCAAACATGATAAGACCGCATATTACCACAATAAGTTTAATTCTGCCACTGACAGTAAAAAAAGTGGAAACATATTCGAGACATTGGAATTGGGAAAACTACACGTAGAGTAGAAAACGTCGATGTTAACGAAATTAATGAGAAGTTTGTAAATATTCCTCAACCAAATGTAAACTCCGATTCTTACAATCTAAACTACAATATGCCTGATAACCTTGTCGAATTTAACCTTCAACCCGTTGAGATTTTTGATGTTGTTGAGGCTTTTTATAAAATGAGGTCTAACGCGGTTGGTTTAGATGGCGTAGATCCACGCTTCGTAAAGATTATCCTACCATGGATAGTGAAATATATAACAAATATTTTTAATAATATCATTATGACAGGTATATTCCCTAAAGTTTGGAAGCATGCCAAGATTGTCCCTATACCAAAATCTGGAACAGAGTATCGCCCTATAGCCATACTACCCTACATACTACTTTCGAAAGTATTTGAACGTATTCTACATTCAAAAATTTACTCTTACATAAATGAAAACAATCTGTTGACTACTTGCCAATCTGGCTTCAGACCTCAACGAAGCTGTATAACAGCACTTGCAAACGTAGTAGAAGATATAAGAGGTAATCTAGACGATGGCAATTTTTCGTTTCTGGTATTATTGGACCATTCAAAGGCTTTTGATACTGTCCATCACTCGATCTTGAGCATGAAATTACATACTCAATTTAGGTTTTCTTTACCAGCTTTGCGGCTAATTCAGTCCTATCTAAATGACAGAACACAATCGGTTGTTAACAATGATCAGATTTCTCGTTCGATACCTGTGACTAGAGGGGTACCCCAAGGCTCTATTCTTGGACCATTATTGTACTCTCTCTACTCCAATGACCTTCCCCTTCAGCTGAGTTTTTCAAATATACAGATGTATGCTGATGATATCCAATTATACATTAGTAGTACCAATGAATCATTGGTTTCAAAGATAAATGAACTTAATTCTGACTTATATAAAATTTCCAATTGGGCTTCTGCTAATGGTTTAAAAATAAACCCAAAAAAATCTGTTTTTCTTATTATATGTAAAAATTCAATTAGATTTGAAAACGAGATCAATATTTCTATTGATGGTTCGAAAATCGAATTAGTGAACACTGCAAAAAACTTGGGTGTGACTTTCAATAGGACACTAACTTGGTCGAATCACATAAGTCAAGCCTGCGGAAAGGTTTATAGCAAGTTGCGCAGTTTATGGGCTACACAGTATTTCACACCACTAAATATAAGGACCTTGTTAGCCAAAACTTATCTACTTCCCACATTATTGTATGGAGTTGAAATTTTTTCCGGTTGTTCTTCTCGAGATATGAGAAAACTTAACACAACATACAACAACATCGTCCGTTATGTTTATGGTCTAAAAAATTCGATAGAGTTACACAATTCGCACTCCGTTTTATGGATCTATCTTTTAATAATTTATTAAAATTTAAATGCTTAATTTTTCTTCATAAAATTATTGTGACTAAAGAGCCGGAATATTTATTTAAACGCCTTAGATTTACTAGATCCCAAAGACGTAGAAATATTATTCAATTACGCCATCGAAACCATGCGTCCGAATGCCAATTTTTCATATTCACCATACGTCTCTGGAATCAACTTCCTAATTATCTTCAAAACACCACCAGTGCAATAAAATTCAGGAAACTACTTAATGACTATTTAAAATCATAACCCTTTATTTTATTTTTTCCATATACACTAAAAAACTATAAAACTTTATTACTATATTTATGAAACTTGTTATTAGTTATGTCATTTTACCTTTAATATTTTAGTTTATTATTTTCTTGTTTATTAATCTAATTATTTTGTTTGTTTAACTATCAATGTAATTTTTGCTAAATTGTCCATTTTAAGTTTGAAAACTTTGACTTCTCTGATTCTAATACTCTAATTTATAAGATTATATGTCTTGTTGTATTAGAAAATCAATATTAATAAATAAATAAATAAACAATAAACTGAAAAAAAATATATTCTGTAATGAGTTAGCAGTCATATCTGCACGATGTCAGCATCCTATGGTCTTTCAGCAGGACAACGTCCCATTCGTAAAATCCGTCAAACTCGTGAGTTCCTCATGAATCATAGCATCAAAGTTATTGATTTGCCGGCAATCTCACAGGATCTTAATCTCATTGAGAACATTGTGGCTTTTTGCTAACAGTGTTTATGAAGAAAAAAGACAATTGGTTGACCTGATAACAGCTACGAGAATGAAGAAAGAGTTGAAGCAAATCGAATATTTAGAATTATGAAAAATATAACTTGTAGTGTGTCCCCATTGGTGACTTTATTCAACGCATATGCTATTATCTTCTGAATTATTATATACTCGTATACATTTGAAATTGAATTGCATTGTTATATCAGCCATAAGATGTTGCATCGGGAAAATCAAAATTTCACGAAATAATATGTATTCGTTTATTCAAAATCGAAAGTTACTCCTGTTGGTTTAGATGTTTGTGACTTGATAAAACGTTTTGTAATTAGGGTCTTGAACCATCATAACGTTTATATAAAAAGAATATACAGCACTCAAAAAAGTCATAATTGGTCTAAGGTTAACTACTTATCACCTTTAGGTTACATAAATGAGTATCCTATTATGTAACCTAAAGGAGTTTTATGATAGGACTACGCCTGCTATTATAGAGGTTAACAATGTTTTTGGTTAATTTTGTTTATTTTTCGTTTTGTTTTTTCTTTGTTTAATATTAGTTTTTAAGATTAGTTTTAAGTTATTTTTAGGATCATTTAGAAGTGATATATAAAACATTCTTCATTATGATCGCTTCGGGAGCAAAAGCTTAAATAATTGTTTGCATTGTTTTAACCCAATTTTTAATTAACAAATTTTCCGTTAAGCGTGGTGCTTTAATCTCCTCTGTGAACAAAGATATTACTTTCTAGTCTTAAGTTTTTTTATCTCCTAATATTGTAATAATTTTAAGTTTTTTCATATAAAGAAATGGAAGAAGGCTCAATAAATTTAAAACTTAAAAAACCTAATCAGCCATAACCACAAGTATATATTAAAAGATGCCCTCATAGATGACGTAATTTGAGCCGTTACAAACAGACACTTGAAATTAAACGCAATCCGTGAAGCGTATTTCTCTAACTGCAATAACAAAAGTTAAAGCCCCGTAGTATTTTGGCAATCTAGCCGGACATTGCTTTGTTTAAATTTATATTGGCTCTCAAAAGTTATAAAATCAATCTAACTTGGCAGAAAAATATCTTATGGCCTTAGGCTATTAAGAACTAATCTTACCTCTGAATTATTTTTTGGTAATTTTATGTGGAAGAGAAGGTGACTTCCCAATGCCTAACAAATCCCACTACCCAAGAATATTAATAAAAAGACATTTTCGTGATTTATTTTTTTATAGTATCTAATTAATTAATTTATTCGTATTTGCTGTGTCCGCGATTCCTCTATTGGAGTTTACAATCAAGATGTGTTTCAGACTCCTATATGACTGTAATGTTCTACAAGCAGAAATATCTGCTATCAAAAAGGCGGCACACTGGCTAAGGTATCACAGTAGACCGATGGTTTCGTACCAACAGTAAGGTTGCTATTATGTCCTAAAAGGTGTGTTCGGAATATCAAATCTCGTCCTGGAATGCTGGACATTACAATTACTTGACCTGATATCTACGGTCACTGGGCATTGTATATTTGGAATCCATGCAAGAAGAATGGGCCTCCCCTACAACGACTTTTGCAGAAGTTGCCAAGATGAGGAAGAGGAGGAAACGGTTGAACACCTCCTCTGTCTATGTCCTGCACTAGAATACCAACACCTTCAACAAGCAGGATTAACTCCTTTCTGAGAAGCTGCTGTTGGTTTTCCAATCCACTCCCTTTCGGCGAGGCATATATACCTCACTGATCGCTGTGTCTGTCTGACTTTGCACCCTTTTACTTCCTCCTTATATTTATATATTATCACCTCTCTATCTTTTTCCTCCCCTCTTATTATTTTTGCAGGTAGCACAAAGGGACCAACACCTGGACCTTAACCTAACCTACAATCAGGGCTGCTAGGCCAAGTTAAGAAAAAATTTTCAATTTCCTGATAAAAATTTAAAAAACAGTCTTTTCTTTAAATATATTTTGTTTATATTTTTGTTAAAAAGCAACCAAAAAATCATAAGAAGTCATTTTTAAAGTTGACTTAGACATACAAGATTTGAATGAAAAATTTGTTCTAAAATATACATATTCAAATATATTTTATTTTTTATAAATATGGGGGTTAATGTATACTGAAATCAAAACATTTTCTTATGCTTTAAACACATAGAACAGCGGCTACACGAGTGGAGTCTACTTCTCTGACATTGTTGTAGAAATACATTTTTCATTCCTATAAAATAACTTTTTCAAAAAAATAATAAATATTTCTTCAAAACATTTGGCATGTAAATAAATTTGTAATTTTGTGGCATCTTCTTTTGTCGAAAAAATAAAATTGTAGCATACAAAAATAGAAACAACCCTAATATGACTACAGTGGTCGTGTGGCTTTGATGACTTCAAAACAATCGTTTTACTATAAATGTGTGTATTTTTGACAATCTGTACAAGGTAGGAATTTTGCAATTTTTTGGATCAAAATCGTCAAATCTGGCAGCCGTGCCTACAATATTTTGTTTATGTCGCTGAATTTATCTTTTTTCTTTTTTAAAATCTATTTGTATTTACATCGTGCAATTTGTGTGGATGGACGCATTGGTTTACATTTTAAAATTCATAATTATAACTACGAATTAGGGAACAGAAGGAATTTCAAGAGTGTATGTTTGGAATTTCAAGAGTTGCAGCTTGCACAATGTAAAAAGCGAGAAAGTAATACACACCAAATTTTAAGACTCTTTTATAGTGCTTCAGATATAGTTTATGTATTTACTTTATATAAAAGTACCCATCCCTGGGTAATTATTCAGAAACATAAGCTTTAAAAAAGAATACAATAAAATTATTGTAGAGTTCTGTAAATAGTGTTTAAAAAATCAAAGTTGCTGCCAAGGCTGCAGTAACATTGAATCCAAGGCGCATTTAATCACTACCGCAGCTAAATATTTTTTGCTCGACTTATATTTGAGCCAGAGAATGTCAAAAACTTGTTTATACAGTGAAACATCTCTATAGTGAACTTCTATAAAATGAAGCCCCTATTATGAATTCATTGAAAAAATACAGCGTATCAATGTTAATTCGTTTTAGTGGTGGCAAAGTATTGAGTAGTGGGTATCGAGTAGGGAGTATTTGATAATATTTTTGAGTACTCAATACCCAAAAGTAGTTGCTCGATACTTTTAACGTTATACTTTTAGAAACAAATTAAATATACATAAATTTAAACGACTTCAATGTAAACAAAAGTGTTGAGTACTATTGAGTACCCAATTGATAAGTATTGAGTAGTAGCGAGTAATTAAAAGTAGCACAATTTGCCAGCACTAGTGTATTTCCATTTCTTTATAGTGAATTTACATACAGTGAATATTTTCTTAACAAAGAAACAAGTTTGCAGATTAATTTTTTATGTAGATTCATTATAGGGAAATTTGACCGTATTTACAATTTTTAGTTTGGCTTTTTTTCTTTGTTTTGAATAAATTATTTTTTTGGATTAGAAAACTTCTAAAAAATTATTATATTTTTTTGTGTTTAAATAATAGTTTAAAAGTGAGATTTTAGCTGTGACCGCTGCAACAACATATTCTGCGTTTCTTTGTGTTTTTATGTTTAAAAGTGTAATTTTAATAGTGCTGAAATTTCGAAACTTTTTATTTTGTATATTTTTTTTTTTTTTTTGTTTCTTTATTTTATATTGTATGTTTTATGGCATTCTCTAGCTCATTGTACAAACAAAACTGCCTGTTGTTGTATTGTTGTATTTTTAGCTCTAGCGTAATATTGAAAATTAGATATTTTTACGAAAAAAAAAAAATTATTCTATATCTTAACCAAGATACTAAGGTACCTCACCATAAAATTTTATTTAAATGTATCCAGTAGTTTTTACGTGATGCAGTTTTGTTATATATATAGATATTAATTTATTTATAATAGTAACAATAAATTTTATTTAAAATAATTACAATTCAATAAAACTACTTAAAAGTCAAAAACATTTTATTATCGACAAAAAAGGCTTCTTACTCGTATCTACCTATGCAAGCAAAAACAGAAAAATGGTGAAATTTGCAAAAAATGGCGCAAAAACGCACAACAGTAAGCATCAGACAGTCCGTCAGATCGTCACACAGTTCGTCAAACAACCAGTCAGACAGTAGGACCGCCAAATAGTCAGACCGTCACATAGTCAGACCGTCAAATATTCCGACCGTCAGAGCGTCAAATAGTCAGACAGTCGGACCGTCAGATACTGAGTCAGACCTTCAGACAGTCAGGCTGTCATAGTCAGATGGTCGGACAGTCAGACCATGACGACACACAAGCAGACTAAGAGCCAACTTAAACCATGACATTTTTCATGAAACTGGTTGCATGCAATTTTAGTTTGTGGGCAAGAGGTGTAGAGAAGCAAGCGGGGTAAACAAAATGGCATGGCTTGAATTTTGAGGGAATTTTTTTACACTTGCTTTGTGTAATTTTCGTTCGTTCAGAGTTGATTTTAAAAAATGAAATTGTTTAATTTAATTATGTATACATGCGGTGTGATTTTAAAAATTTCTTGTAAAATTTCGTTATTTGTTTGTCTCATTTTTATTTATTATATTATTATACATACATAGATTTTTTGAAATAACACATAAACAATAAAAATTACGAGTATGAAATCAAAAGAAAATGTCAAAAACAAATTCAAGCCGATTGCATGAAAATTTTCATCGTAAAACTGAACCATTCGCTGCAACTTTAAAAGACACATGAAAAAAATGGCTTGAAAAAATAAAAATAAATTCGGTCCAAGTATATTCCTTAACTTTTTACGATTTTGAGAGGTTTTTCAATATTTCTTTTTGTAGCTAAACGAATAAAAATTTTAAATTGATTTTATTTTCTGTGAAAGGCCATATTAACAGCTAGTTACATGTATTAATTTTTAGAAAATTTTTTTTTTTAAATTTTTATAACAAATGTCGATCGAAATTAAAAAAAAAAGTTTTTTGTTCACTTTTTTGTCAAAAAACCTATTTCTATGTTAAGAAATAAGATCTTTTTTTTGTAAAAATAACTAATTTCCAAGAGAAAATAGAGAAAAAGTCGTGAAAGTATGCATTCAATATTACTGCAGAGTTGGCAGCTTTGAATTTTTTAAACACCATTTACTGAAATTAATCAGCAGGCTCTTAAAAATTGTACAAAGTATTCAATAAACTAAGGGGTTGTTTTTTTTTTTAATTAATGGTTGACTGATTACTCACTTTCGAAGTCAGTATTTTTACAAAAATTATTACAAAAATTAATTGTCTAATGTACTAAAATGTGGTTACTAGTTTACATTCTGTTATTGTACCGTGGTTTTATTTTTTTTTTTAATTTTAATAGGTTTTACACCGCTTCCTCCTACGGTGACAATCGCACCTGTTTATAACAGCCCTCCCCTGTTGCTCTCGATTCAGAGTTTCATTTTTTTCTTGATTTATTTTAATAACAGTTCTGTTTTTGGCGTTGACAAGTGCGGACGCGATTTTTTTTAAGCTCGCATTAACAAAAAACAAAACATACATTGTGTGAATAATTTAAAACAAAAACAAACAAACAAACCTGTTCTAATACAACAACAAAGTAGTTTGTAAAATATTTTTTTTCCTTTTCTTTATTTTTTACAACGGCATATTAAATTGCTACTTTTAAAATAAAACAAAAACAATAAAGGCCAATGAGCCTCTTTAATTTAAGCAATAAAAATGTGGACAATATTGTATTAAATAAAAACAAAAAAACTGAAAATAATTTGTGTGTAAATGATACGCCAGTTATACGTGCCCAATCATGTTCGTCGCTTTTACTAAGCGATGACAATAAAATAACTACAAACAAATCGCCTTCTGAACACAGCGTTGCCAAAGATAATATGGATAGTGTAGAAAAACCCAAGACGCAAGTGGGAATGGACAGATACATAACTGTATTGAAAAGAGGTCGAAGCCCTAAATCTTCGCAGATTGCACCAATGGCTAAAGTACAAAAAGACAAGGACTCTAACGGAATAAATTCCCATAATCGTTTTGCTATTTTAGATAACGAAGCAATTGAA
Source organism: Phasia obesa (assembly GCA_949628195.1). Lineage (NCBI taxonomy): Eukaryota > Metazoa > Arthropoda > Insecta > Diptera > Tachinidae > Phasia > Phasia obesa. The sequence goes on along the minus strand of CATIVE010000175.1, from coordinate 21,178 downwards.
ACAAAAACGGCACCCAAGTCGTTTAAACCACCACCAATTTTTTTAAGAGAGAAAAATTCAAATGAATTAATAACTAAGTTAATCTCAGCTATCGGGGAAAACTCATTCTATTTAATTCCTATCAAACTTGGTAACATTGATGAAACTAAAATTCAATTTATAGACGAAAGTAGTTATCGCAAAACAGTAAAGGAATTTGAAAGCTGCAAAAAGAACTTTTATACCTACCAGCTGAAGAGTAGCAAAGGTCTACAGGTAGTCATCAAAGGTGTAGACTCATATGTTAATCCAGTGGAAATAAAAGCTGGCCTCCAAAAAGCAGGATTTAAGGTGAAAAGCGTTGACAATCTCAGAAATCGAGAGCGCGTCCCTCAACCTCTATTTCGCGTTGAACTGGAACCTGGGGATATTAGATTGAAGAAGAACGAAACGCATCCCATTTATAATCTAAAATATCTGTTACACCGCAGGATAAGTGTAGAGGAACCACATAAGCGGTCAGGACCCGTCCAGTGTTTCAATTGCCAAGAATATGGCCATATAAGGGCGTACTGCCTCCGGTTTGCGTTGTGTGTGGAGAGCTTTATTGTTCCGCCCAATGCGACAAACCAAAGGATGACTCGAAGGTTAAAAAATGTAGCAATTGCGGTGGAAATCACACCGCTAACTACAGAGGCTGTCCAGTTTTTTCTATGGTAAGGAAGTCAACTCAGAAATTAAATACTCCTGCTAGGCAGCCACAATACTAAGCAAATGCTCATTACCCTCAGTTAGCTCAACCCACAACCAAACATGTTTCATACGCGGATATGTTAAAATCAAATCATGTTTCAGCACACAAAGCGACACCTACAACCAATTCTACCCCAAATATGCATCCAGAAGCTAAAGAACAAGCACCATCTGGTAACTACAATCGTCTCGAAGCAAGTATCGAGACATTAGTGCATTCGTTAAACAGTTTTATGAGCTCTAGCTCAAAAATGAACTCGAGTACTTCTTGAAGAACCAACAAATTGATGTCATGATGGTTTCAGAGACTCATTTAACAACAAATAGCTTTTTTAAAATCAATGGCTATATATTATATGACACTAAAGACCCCCGTGGCAGAGCATGTGGTGGTTCAGCTATTCTAATAAAGGCTCGAATTAAACATAATTTACTGTGTGATTTTTGTGAGGACTATCTTCAAGCAACAAACATCTGTATTGGAGAATATCATCAAAACTTTGTTATTTCTTTGATTTATTCACCTCCTAGATTTCAAATATCAGAGAGTCAATATAGCGACTTCTACAAATCACTAGGTCCCTGTTTCATAGCATCAGGCGACTACAACGCTAAACATACGTTTTGGGGATCAAGACTTATTACTCCAAAAGGTCGTGTTTTATTTGACACTATTTCAAAAATGCGTCTGAATGTGATATCAAGCGGACAACCCACCTATTGGCCTACTGATCGACAAAAAATACTTGATGTTATTGATTTTGGCGTGACTAAAGGTATTTCGAGAGAAATGATTAAGGTTGAAGCGTCACTCGAATTATCCTCAGATCATTCACCCACAATAGTCTATATATGGAACCAGCAAAATATTGTGTCACCAACAACTAGCACAAGCATTAATTGGTTGAAATATAGAAAGTATCTCAGTACTCACTGTTCGGAAAATATACCGCTGAGAAAACCAGAAGACGTGGAACAAAGTCTTATTAATTTTGATCAAATCCTCAAATCAGCTGCCTAACATGCAACAGTAACCCGACAATCAGCTAGATACAATCAAATTTACTTTGTAGATGTCGAGCGGCTCTTGGCTGAAAAAAGGAAAATTAGAAGAGAGTGGCAAGCACACAGATCTCCTCAACTCAAATCTAGACTTAAAGATTGCACGAAACGGCTAAGACAGCTGCTAGAATCTCGAAGAGTAGCATCTCTGAAAAATTACTTGGAAGACCTCGACGCAACTGCACAATCAGATTATTCATTATGGCGTGCATGTAGAAACCTTAAAAGGCCAGTCGTACGTAAGCCCCCCTTGCGAACTTCTTGTGGAGTCTGGGCAAGAAATGATACCGAAAAAGGTAATTTATTTGTTGATCATTTGAAAAAGGTTTTCACTCCAAATATGTGTACTGATATAGTTGAGTTGCCACCAGTAGAGACTAGTGCCGAAGTACACCTAAGATTTGAATTTAGCGATATTGAAAGGGCAATAGCGGATTTAAACACCAAAAAAGCCCCTGGGGTTGATAAAACAAGTAACAAGATGTTAGTTGAGTTGCCCCTTATAGGTCGTAGAATTATTCTGTTTGTTTTTAATGCCATCTTACGTCTTGAGTACTTTCCCACAGAGTGGAAAGTTTCTTTGATTACTATGATTCCTAAATCAGGAAAAGACCACACAAAAGTAGAATCATACAGACCTATAAGCCTTTTATCAAACATGACAAAGTTGTTTAAGAGAATATTAATAACTAAGCTGAATCTAATTCTTAGCGCGAAAGGATGTATTCCGAACCATCAATTCGGCTTCAGAAAACAACATAGTACGATCCAACAAACACACAGATTAGTAAATGTAATTAAAACGACCTTTGAAGAAAAAAATACTGTTCTGCGCTCTTTATCGACGTTTCTCAAGCATTCGATAAGGTTTGGCACGAAGGCCTAATATTTAAGCTAAAGCTGAACTTGCCCGAAAACTTGTATAAACTCTTAAAAGATTATTTAACGAATCACAAGTTTTTACTAAAAGAAGGTGACTTTTTAAGCTCGCCACAGCTCATTGAAGCCGGAGGTCCCCAAGGTAGTATTTTGGGACCAATTTTATATTTACTTTACACATCAGATATGCCAATTAGCACCCTAGTTCATACATCAACTTTTACAGATGACACAGCTTTTTTAAGTATTCATGAAAGTGCCCAAGAAGCATCAAAACTTTTACAAGACCACATACTCAATTTGGAAAAATGGAGAATAAAAGTGAATGAACAAAAATGCACTCACATAACTTTCACACTGCGTAGGGACTCATGCCCTCGTGTTCGCATAAATAACCAAATGATACCACAGCTTTCAGACGTTAAATATCTGGGTATACATCTTGACCGTCGCCTTACTTGGAAAAGCCACATTGAATTCAAGTTAACACAAATGAAACTAAAAGCAGTACAACTTAATTGGCTTATTGGCAGAAACTCTACCCTGAGCTTAGATTGTAAACTTCTACTGTACAAGTCGATCCTCAAACCAATTTGGTGTTATGGGATTCAGTTATGGGGCACTGCCTCAGCTAGCAATGTAGAAAAAATTCAAAGGCGCCAAAATAAGATACTACGTATGATTACATCTGCTCCCTGGTATATAAAAAATTCGAACATCCACAAAGACCTAAACATGCCATCAGTTAAAGCAGAAATAGCGAAACATGCAGTCACATATCTAAAGAGACTTGAATCTCATCCAAACCCTTTAGCGCGTAACATGCTGAATGAACCTGGTTACATTCGACTAAAAAGAAGATATACTGCTTTTCTTGGCCGTACATTAGAGGGATGACCCGCAAATGATTGCAAAATCCGTGAAACAAACATTATTTTTGTCTAGCACTGGCTGGACTTAAAAAGTATATTTTTATTTTAGACTTAAGATATGAGTAATTATTGTTAGTTCAAAAATATTGAAGATACAATAAACAATTTATGAAAAAAAAAATTTAATAAAAAACAACATTTTAATGGATATTTTCTCCTAATTTAGTTTTACTTACTTTATGTCAACATTCTCCATCAAGAACTGGAGGCCCAAACGGATTTAATTTCTCGTCAGGTTCGATTAAAAAATCACTATATTTTAGGGTGTTATGCCCTTTCGAAAATTCTTAGCATAAGCGGGATGTTTTTCCATTTAAAAAACTAAAATTTCGAACTGCCTTTTTTTCTTGTAGTCGTTAGAATTTCGTTGCCTACAATGATGACGACAGAAAAAGAATGTTTTATTTTCGTTCCTATCTTCGTTTCAAAATAGAGAATACCGATATATCTACGACAAATGTTAACGCCAACGGTGATGCCATATTGTCGTTTTTATTTCGTGTTCAAACTGCAACGCCAACGGGGATAGGGCGAATATATTTTTAAATAAAATTAAAATAAAAAATTAAATCAATTAAAAAATTTGTTGAGAACTTAAATTGATGTGTCGGTTTAATTTTATTTAATTTCATTGCATATGTCAATACCATATGCATAAAAGAATTGAATTGTTAATTTATACAGATTATACAGAGAATTATCAAATTCACTCACTTTTCACTTCAAATAATTAAACCTGCACTTAATTTGTTGTAAGGTCCTTAGTGGTAAAATAACTTTAGTATTTTTTGTTTGATTTAATAAGGCTCCCTGAGTTTCCTCAGGAATATGCCTGAAGAAATACTAGACTATTTTAAATATTATATGCCATAAAAATACTTGCTATTTATTTATTTTTTTTTTTTTTTTTGTTCTATGAACAAGTCATGTTGATTTTGCATGTCTTGATTCCTCCTGATAAAGGAGTTTTGCTTGATACTAGAAGCCGTAAAAATACTATTTAAATAATGAAATATTTCTAAATACTATTTAAATAATTTTTTATAATAATATTTTCCATCTAAAAAACATATGAAGTGAGTGAGCTTCCTGATTGTTTTATGAAGTTTTATTTTACAAACATCTTCGCAATAAGCTTTGGCCAAACATAACAAATTTACGGATTTTAATGTTTAGTTGGCACGGGAAATTGTAAAAAAATTAGGGGGGGAAACAATAATGCCATAAACATACATCAAAGGGCTTCACCTGCTTTTAACTTCTAGTTTTAAATTCTTAACTTTTTGTTATAGCGGACATAGCAATAAGAATTCACAAAAGCAAAACGTAAAAGCTATCAATAATTTCAAAATTTTGTTAAATTCCATGTTTTACCAAAAAGTTAAATTTTTATATAAAAATTACAAAAAAAAAATTATTATCAATAAAACATCTCTAACTAAAAATTCAATTTTTGGCAGCTCGAGTTCATCCATAACAATAGATTTGTTTTCAGTTCGGTAATTACTTATTAAAAAATCGAAAATTCATTATAAATAATGGATTGAATCATTTTTATGTCCTTTGAGTGAGTCATTTTCAATTCCGTAAAAAAATTTATAAAAAAAGGTGTTGTTGCCGCCCCTGTTGGTTAATTTATTCAATTTGCTATGGTCGTTGCAAATTTTTATTTTTTTGATTTGAATTAAATAAATTCTATGTCGGATTGTTAAGTAGTAAGGTATGTGATGCCAGAAGTTTGCTTATGTCCGTGTAAAACATTTGTGTGTTTTGTGCTGGTTCGGGAGTTTTTTTGGATCTTTTATGCGACAGATTCATATTAGAGTTTATTTTGTTTCTCTATTTGCTAAACTTGTTAGGTTTATATTGATCTTCATAATGAAGTGGATCTAATCAACATAATTTATAATTATTGCTGTAGGTTTATTGATTTCTTGGGGTTTTTATTCTTTTTCATATTTTATGTCTAAATAAAAATAAATACACTTGATAAATCCAGTCAGTAATTGGATTGTATGTTCCACGGTTTTTGTTATCATTTGCGGGTCATCCCTCTGATGTACGACAAATAATAGTTGAATGTAACCAGATTCATTTAGTATGTTACACGCCCAAGGTTTTGGATGAGTTTTGAGCTTTTAAGGGTTCCGTACCCAAAGGGTAAAAACGTAATCCTATTGTCGCTACAGTGTCTGTACGTCTTTCAGCGCTTGTTATCTCTGGAACCGTAATAGGTAGACTCTTGAAATTTTCACAGATGATGTAAAGCTTTTGCCGCTATAGCAACAAATACTAAAACTTTTAGGGGCTTCCGATAGAGAGGTGCTATTCACGAATATGTTATAATATGAATAAGATAGACGCATGAAATTTTCACAAATTGTGCATTACTATGACCCCTATAAAAACAGTAAAAATTAAAGGGGTTTCCGACAGTGACGTGATTTACATGTATAACGCCATATTTTTTGAACCGTAATAGGTAGACTCTTATAATTTGCACAAAGGATGCGATGTGTTGCCACGGCGGCTATGACGATTACTAAAAATTAAAGGGTGTTCTGACAGTGACATGTTTTTCACGTATAGCAACTTATTTTTTTAATAGTTATAGGTAGACTCTTGATATATTCATAGAAAGAATATAAAAAATAACAAAATTAAAGGGTATTCCGACAGAGAGAAAATTTAAAGGGTGTTCCAATAGTGATGCAAACAGGTCGCAAAATACTTCGTTGGGGAACTCCGTCTTCAATAAGCTGAGGCGAGCTAAAAAAATCTCCTTCTTTTAGGATCAGTTAAATAATTTTCTAACAGCTTATATACGTTTTTGGGCAAGTTCAGCTTTAACTTATTTATTAGGCCTTCCTGCTAACCTTGTCAAATGCTTAAGAAACGTCGATAAAAAGCGCAGAACAGTATTTTTTTTCTTAAAGGTCTTTTTAACTATATTTACTAATACGTGTGTTTGTTTGACATACTGTGTTGTTTTCTGAAGCCGAATTGATGGTTTGAAATACATCTTACACTAAACACAAGCTTACACTAAACGAAATTTCGTTGATAATATGAACGAAAAAAGTATTAGTAGAACCTTAACGACAAAAATAGTTAAATCAACTTATTTTTTATTCAAATCTATATACGATTTATTCATATACATAAATCAATTTTATTCAAATAAACAGAATTTCTTTTGTCAAAAACATATTTCAATAAAACTTATAGAAATTTAAATAAAATTCTGTAAAATTAACAAAAATGTAGTTAAAACAGTAGTAAAACATTCTTAGAAAAACAACCCATAAAATTAGTTAAATTTACATTTCTAAAAGAAATTAATGTGACTAACTTATCAGTTGATTTGACAAAATTTTTTATTTTATTTCAATACCTATATAAAAATGAAAAAACAACTGTAAAATAGAAGAAATTTTGTAAAATTTAACTTCAGAAAAATGATTTGAGTTGACAGATATATAAATTAGAAAATTTTTTCAATTTACATATGTATGTATGTATGTATATCCATATGTATATTTTGTACTTTAAAAATTGAAAATCGAATGCCCGCAACACGAACCATAGATAACACATAGATAGTCAACTGATACGTCAAAAGTTTCTTGTCAAAAAACCTAAGTCTAAGAATGTATTAATAGGCAAAATTGTGTAAATGTTGGTTTAATTGTATAAAATGTTATGTAATAGGGTATTTAATGTAATAGGGTATTTACACTACACCGAAATTTAGTAGATTTGAATTGAAATCTTTTTCAAAATCTACATCGTTTACACTGCAAGATTTCGTTATTAAAATTTCATTGACTTACCTATTTTATCAGTCTCACTACATAATTTTAATTTTCTATAGTATTTTTTTATTATTTCGCTAATATTTTGTATATTTTCAGAAATATATTTTCAAAAAAAAGTGCTAGATTTCGCTCAAGTGTAAATGCACTATAAGTAAAAAATTTTACTCCCCCCTATGTGTTGAATTCAAAAAGCTCTATTCGTTTATTCTTCTTAAATGTATGCAATTTTGTTTTCAGATTATGTTGCAGATTTTTATCTAAAGATGATAAAGATCTTTTAAAGATAAAAATTAACTAATAATTTTAGTTAATTTAACTTATTTTTTTATCATATTAAATAACGAAAAGAAATACATAGTCATTTTGAAGAAATTTGTTCAAAATAATGAATTTAATAAAATTATTTTTTTTTTTTTTTAAATCGTCTGTAGATTTGATCAAAAAGTTTGTTAGCTGTATAATAACCTACTTTTCTACAATTCTATTCTCTCAAACAGCTTTGATATATTTGATAAATGACTTATGGGTCTATATGATTCTAACTTTGTGATAGTCATAGTCATAGTTATCAAAATCATAGTTATCAAAGAAAACTTCCACTCTGTGGGAAAGTACCCAAGAGGTAAATTGGCATTAAAAACAAAAAGAATAAAGGCCCAACTATAATGTGCATAAGATGGCTTAAGCTTATGTCAAAAAATGAACGATAAGTCTGCCTTGCCAACAAATCTCGTCAGTCTGCCCTGTTTCTGTCCTATTGTGAAAGGAGACTTAAGCAACTTATTGAAAACTTTTAGGTGGCTATATGTAGTTACATTCATGAATCTAGAAACTATTATATCACCGTTGCAAATTTGTTTTATTCGTACTTTTGCAAAATAATATTTTTTTCCTGAATAAATGAAATTTGTTAACAAAAAGGTGTTAAATAAAAATATTTTATATACCTAATACTATTTATATAAAAATTAATAATTATTTTAATTACTTTTAAGAAAATTTCGAAAGAAAAATTTAACATTTTTTGCTGTTTGTGTAATTTTGGCCAAAAATACTAAAAAATACAGCGGTGTACATCACTCAACTTATAAACAATAAAATGCTTTCTTTTTAATTACGATTATAATACAACGCGTCCTTTTTTTCTTATATAAACTTCTTTTTTTAATATATTAAATTTACTAATAGTTGGTTCACTTTCGTTCGCCATTGCAATTTTTTATGAGTGTACATACACATTTGTATAACACAAAGCACAAACAGCTGTTTCCGTACGAATGTGCGATTGGCTTAAGCTAGCTCATGCATATTATAGTTGGGCCTTAAGTTTTTTTGGCTACACGGGGAAATTCCAATAACATTTTGTTCGTAGCTTGATCGATGCCAGAAGCTTTCTTGGTGTTTAAGTCAATTATAGCCCTTTCTATATATCGAAGCTTAAACATTAGGGTAACAACCGGACTAAAATGTCTGGACATTTGGAGTAAACATATTTTTTAAATGACAACAAATGGATTGCCTTTTTCAGTATCATTTCTTGCCCAGCCTCCACAAGAAATTCGTAAAGAATGCTTATGTACGACTGGTCTTTTAAGGTTTCTACATACATGCCTTAATGAATTATATGATTGCAGAGTTGAGTCCAGGTCTTCCAGGTAACTTTTCAGGGATGCTACTCTTCGAGATTCTAGTACCTCCCTTAGAAGCTTCGTGAAATCTTTAACTTTGGATTTCAGTAGAGGAGATTTATGTGATTGCCACTATCTCCGTAGTTTTCTTTTTTCAGTCAACAGCCGCTCGGAGTTTATGTAGCTTTGAGGTGTGACTTTTACAGTACTGCACATATGGTTTATATATTTAACTAGCTGTGCCCGCCACGTCGTGGACGGGCAGTATTTTCTCGCTTTTCCACACCAATTGTAAGACTCTTACTTTTATAGTGCTTCAGTTATGGTTTATGGTATTTACTTTATATAAAGGTACCCATCTCTGGGTAAAATATTAAAATTTATAAAAGTTTCTAAAAATTATTGTAAAGCTCTGTAAAAAGTGTTTAAAATATTTTAATAGCATGTAATTCCACAAATTAAAAATATAAATAAAATACAAATTTTATTCAATTGGCGCCATCTGTTGTTTAAAATGTCCCACTTTCTAAAATAAAAGGTGCGCAACCGTGTTTAAAATATCCCAGTTTTAGACATTTCAATACCCTTAAACCGGAAATTGCGTACTTTCAATGCTTTTTCTCCACTTTCTCTTGGAAATGAGGTATTTTTGCGGAAAAAGGTATCCTATATTAAAACCAGGATGCTAAGGTACCTCCGCACAAAATCTTGTTATAATCCATTCAGTAGTTTTTATGTGATGCGAACACAAACGAAAAGCATACAGACAGACGGAAATGAGTTACTATTTTATTATATGTATAGATTTTGTGTAGAGGTACCAGTCTCTCGGTAATTACTCAGGATGTTGCAACCGGGCTTTTATACAAAATTATATTATTATAAAATTGTGTCTAAAATATACCATTTACACAAGTAAAATGTGCTGCCAAGTTTTCAGTTGTATTAAACGGTAAAATTGTGTACTTTCACCATTTTATCTCTACTTTCTCTTGGAAATGAGATATTTTTTCGGTTAAAAAGTATTCTATATTTGAACCGAGTTGCTAAGGTATCTCCCCACAAAATTTTTTTAAAATTCATTCAGTTGTTTTTATGTCATGCGAATACAAACAGACGGAAAGGTAGACAAAAATTGGTGTTGTATTTTTGGAATGAATTGCGAATAAATTTTGATCACCGATTATAAGCGATTGCTTATAAAAATGACTATTTTATTAGGCATTCGCTATTGCTGGGAATGTCAATCAGCAAATATAAAAATACTAGTTTCGACATTTCCCGCAACTGCGAAAATCGATAAAATGGCACATATACTCTTAAGGAGTTAGATAATGAAGCAGTGTAAAGGTCTAATAGGATAAATTTAACTTGAGTTTTTTTTAATTATTTATAAAAAAATATCTGAAATAGCTGCTACTTGACAAATTTTATAAATTTTATTGATCCTAATTACTTTTACAAACGTCATAAGTTTTAAAAATATGACAAGAAACAAATATTTATTTTAAAATTGTTAACTCTTATTATTTGTAGCGACCTGCTGGAAAAGTTGAAAATCATTTCATTGATGTCGGCTCTGTTACTTTTGGGGGCATTTTTGGTCTGGGTGAAAAACTTGAACATCGTGTGATAATGGCTCGAACAACAGTGCAATGTTTAATGATACCAAGATTTTGGCTTCTCGAAAAAGAGCAGAACCCGGGGAACGTTTGGCAACGGAGGCGATTTCACTTGGATACTACAATTCCTTCACGACAAACGCTTTTCAAAGACTTCCTTAATACTCGTCAGTGGCAGAAATTCAAAACGAATCTTATTCAAGCGCATCTGAACCGCAATTCAATAGCCAACCCCACTCGTGTACAAGATATACCTGTGATATGTCGTATAGTCGAAGCACGTGACGAATAAATAAATTATCTTTTTATATCTTTTTTTCTTTAAACATTTTAACCTTTTAATAAAAAAAACAAAATTTCAGTATTAAAAATGGCTTCACGACCTACACCACCTGATTATTTATTTGCATTACTTTCGGCAATATAAACACATAACTAAAGATCACTTTTTTAAAGATCACTTTTTTATACGCTCATTTTTCCACGATTTTGAAATAACGCGGTTCATAAATAAGAATAAATACACTTCTTACACGAAATTTTAGTTGTAGCACGAGTCCCTAAACATTTTTTTAATTCCTATTTCCTCTTTATGATGTTGTACTTCAAGTCGATCACAGCATTCCGTTGTTCAGTAAAGGTGTGTTTAGACTGCGTGTACAAGTCATATGGAATGTCAGATTTTCCATACGCATAGTGTGAATATTTTGAAACATAACATATGAATGTCATTTGCATATGTGCAATAACATGTGTTAGTTATTTTATTTAAAGCACTCTTTATTAGATGTGTAACACTATATGACAACAGGATTTTCAGTGATATTAACTTTTATTTCAAAAAAATTTCGCTCATATATATTTCTCATAAAATTAAGGAGTACAAAATTATCCAATATCTTTAACCTAACTTTTGTTAGTAATCTAATGGTCGCAGATTTATATCCACATAGCTTAAAAGTAAATTTCTGTAATCTAGTACACATATATTAGGTTGGGGAAAAAGAAATCGATTAATTTTTAGGTAGATAGATATCTCGTAAAGTATCGATGAAATAATTTCAATTCTATGTTCGTTGTCAACATTGACATTTCACACTAAAAAAAATTCTCTACTAACCTATTATTATTCTCTCTCTAACCTATTATTATAAATCTATTTGCAAACGGCTAAATCGAATTTAATGAAATTAAAAACATTAACAGAACGTTATCTTTTTTTTTGTGGGTGCAATGTGATATATCAGTTTTCAAAATTAGGGCTAGGAGGGTATAAGGGTAACTTTTTACGAGTGAACCGATATAAAAGTTGAGAAAACATGTACATGTTAAAGACCTACGCACAGTGGCTGAAAATCGTTTTTCGTTGGCCAAAAGTAAATTTTTTTTTTTGTCACCGATTTTTTAAATTTTTACGTCATTTTGAGGTTAATATATCCAAATTAAGGTAGCCAAAAAATTATGTTAAAATATTGATAATTGTGGGCGTGGCATGCTGTCAAACTCAACTTTTTTTTAATTTCAGAAAAAGGTGTTTTTCTTTGGTTTTTTATCAAAATTAAATGTTTACTACTCGCAAGCTATCATCGATAATAGTCTGCGGTTTTTTTTATAATGTTGGTAGGATTATTGTCTTTAGCTGTTGTAAGTATACACAGCTCTAGCGTTTAATGTTAGGGGCGTTATGAAATATTTATGAAACTACTATATTTTCCTCAAATTTAAACTTTAGTGGAATAGAACTTCTAGGGAACAAAAGGGAACAAGAAACGTATACAACCACGAGAAAGGTGAAAGTGTCCTCTTTAAGGCTATATATACTTTTGCACCCGCCACGAGCCGCCTGTAGAACACTTTTTTCATTTTAATGAAATTACTCGTAACAAATTCATATACAATGGTGTATTAAATTTTCACTTTTTGCCTAAAAGTTTATTTTTTTTTTAGTTTAGGCTACGTATAACTAAAAAAAAATAAATATAATACCTTCGAAAGGGTTTAATGGCTTTGTTTTGATCAGCAAAAAATAAGTAATAAAATTATCACAATGGGCTCTACAGGAAGCATATGATCTCTTTCTAAATTTACCTGTTATCAAATGTTAGGGTCAACCAAAGTCATAAACAATTTTATAACAATAATTGCGACATTAAACCACTAAAGTTAAAAAACAACCCCATATTGACGCATGAGTGCAGTTTTGTTCAATTTAAGCGCTACCTGCTATGAAATTAAAGATCAGTGTGTGAAGAACATGTATCTAAAAATTTATAAAAGTACGGATTCGTTAAGGGATTACTCAATAATAACTTAATCCTTTAAGTGTACGGATAAAACATAACAAACACAAATAAAAATATTCAAAAGAAAATGGAGAGCTTCAGTTATAAAGAACTGGCCGAAGTGTATTTTAGAAACAAAAATCAGGAAGATGTTCTTAGTTACGTTAAAATAAAATTAAACTTAAATTCGTGTAGCACCGAAATGCAAGAGCAATTATATAATTTCGTCAAAGCACTAAAAAAACGCTACAAAGAAGTTATGTACAGTAAACAAAAATTTTATATAAAAAGTGCAAAGTGGTTAGAAGGTCAACTTACTGTCGCTGCAGAAACAGCAAAGCAAGATAAGGCTGGAAGACTACGCAAATCATTAGTGGACAATTGCAGCGATAGATCTAAGAGGCGGAAGCTTAAAGATATTAACGATGCCTTTGGTTCTACAAATATAAAAGAATCTTTCCTACATCAATTACGATCACAGAACCAATTTACAAAAGTGGATATCATTGAAAAAGTTGTTAAAGCTAGTCCACCGAGAACAAAACGGATTCTTAAAAGTATACCAACTCCGAATGATGCAATACAGTACACAAATAAGGAGGCTTTAGCATTATTTCTGGATTTAAAATTAACAAAACAGCAATATATTAAACTCAGACAGCGTGCGATTGAAAAAGGCTCAAATATATATCCAGCATATCATCACATAACCGCTGCTAAAATGGAGTGTTTGCCATCAAAGGACACTATTACAATCACACCAATTTCGGCAAAGGTACAACTACAATCTCTACTTGATCACACAGCCGCACGCTTGCTGCAATCAATAACAGGAAATGAGTTGAAGAAAAACGGAAATACAAAGTTAATTCTTTTTTGTAAATGGGGATGTTTAATAACAAACGGATACTCAACAGGTTACGGAATTGGAACCGTATTCCCTTTCGTTCAAAATTATTCAAGAGGTAAAATACTATGTAAAAAATATATAATATTTATTACTTTTCATTATTACTTGAAAATTTTCGGCTTTCGCCTTGAACTTAGGACCGACTAATTCGTGATCAACCACACGAAACTCTTCTCCACTTCAGTCCTCCAAGGTCTCATTCGATTATTTGCTACTACCACCAAGATCTGTACCAATGGCAGCTCCATGCAGGCTTACGCCAAATACTTCTATGCTCACCATTGTACCCTCCTACTCACTAAAGTTTCAAAGTTTATTAATTCAACCAAGATTGAATATAAACCATCTACTTTTAAAAATTATATTTGGAATTTTCTAAATATTATTATTCATTTCTCATTACGCATAATTCCTTTTTTTTAATTTATTATCTTATAGTAATCCAAACAGATTACTATTGGAAAGCATATCCATATAGCATATAGCTATTTCACTGGTGCTTACCCAGATCGTCAGTGGACTTTTTTAAATTTTCTGAATAAAAACTCAGATTCTTATGCTCAAAATTTAATAAACCAAATGAGAAGTTTATTAAATTTAGAATTATGCGTAAAGAGAAATGAATAATAATAAACCATCTACTTTAGCGGTAATGTATAGGTATACAACTTAAGCGCCATCCATTTTAAGGGCTAGTTGCTTCGGCAGGTGAGTTGTTACACACTCCTTAGCGGATTACGACTTCCATGTCCACCGTCCTGCTGTTTTAAGCAACCAACGCCTTTCATGGTATCTGCATGAGTTGTTAATTTGGGCACCGTAACATTACGTTTGGTTCATCCCACAGCGCCAGTTCTGCTTACCAAAAGTGGCCCACTGGGCACATTATATCACAACCACAACCTTCATACCAAGAAAGGTGAGGTTCTTACCCATTTAAAGTTTGAAAATAGGTTAAGGTCGGTTCTTCGGGACAAAAACAATATAAACAAGCTGTATGTGAAAATATTTCTGACTCAGATATGTTCATGGTATCATTTGTACCATTGCGATTGAAAAAGATTTTGGAAGATTCAGAGCCTTCGACTAGTACAACGCAAACAATGGATATTTGGAAAAATGAGACACCATCTTCTACGAAATACTGCAGGCCAATCAAATTTCAATTCAAAAAAGAAACAAATGATGTTATTAATAAAGAAATTAGTGATATCAAGGCCCAAATTATAGCACTACAGCCATTACAATTACAGTTAGATGGGCAGCAAATTGAAGTAAGCTACCAGTTAGTCCTGACAATGATAGATGGAAAAGTGGGTCAGGCTTTGACTAACACGAAGGCTGCATCCAGCTGCATTATATGCCAAGCAACATCAACCCAATTAAACTAAGTCCCATCAAAATCATTAGATAATACCGATGCATATGAATTTGGATTATCACCACTACACGCAAGAATACGACTTATGGAACACATACTAAAAATCAGTTATGATTTGGATTTCGGGTCTTCAGGATCAATAAGAAACAACGTGACCAACAAAGAGTTAAGAAGTTCAAAAAAGAAACATGTTCAAGATGAATATCGCAAACGTGGACTGATTATAGATCAGCCAAAACAAGGGTCAGGCAATACAAATGATGGCAATACCGCAAGAAGATTCTTTTCAGATCCAGAAACAGCATCTGAAATAACAGGAGTGGATTTCAACCTTATTTTCAGATTTAAAATAATACTAGAAGTACTTGCGTGCAATGAAGAAATTGACTGTAGAAAATTTGGAGATTATGCTAAGGAAACTGTAAAAATATATACAACTAACTACCCATGGAGAAATATGTTTGCAACACCTTTATCATGGTGAAGATGTCATTAAATATCATTTGGTGCCACTTGGAGATCTATCAGAGGAGGCTCAGGAAAAAAGGAACAAGGATTACATATTTTATAGAGAGCACAATACTAGGAAAATTTCACGGAATGAAGATCTATTTAATATATTATTGGCAACGTCAGATCCGTTCATATCCAGTATTCGAAATCAATGGAAAGTGGACCATCGGGATTTAGATGAAGAAGCCAAAAAACTACTAAAGAACAGAAATAGCACAGAACAAAATATGGAATATTTGCAATTAATATTTAAGTCAAATGAATAAAAATTATATTTTCTTGTTGCTTAACCAAAAAAAAAAAAAATTTTTTTAGGTGGGGGGGGGTGAGGTGAAGGTAGCGCAGAAGATCCGAGTACATTTTCCATTCGTCATGAAAGATTAAAAATTAATTTTTTATGCAATCTAGGCTTAGGTAATACAATTTGTTAATTATTGACACTATTTTTCATATAATATGCTATATAAACGCCCACAGAAAGGGGGCGGGGTCCAAAAATAAATTTTATAATTTTCTGGCTCCAGGGTAAAGACCTTGAACCTTCCTTGACATAAAAATGTTTCATTTGCTTAACAAATTTACAAAAAAACTTGTAAAAATGTGTAGTTTTTCAGGGGTTGGTTTAGTTCTTCTTAGGGGAATTTTTCCCCCCTGGTCCGATTTGGCCCATTTACGAACTTAGCCTGCCCTATCCTTCAAGATATATATGTACCAAATTTCAAGGGTCTAGCTTTTTTCGTTTAGATTGAATCGTGTTCATACAGACAGGCGAATGGACGGACGGCCGGACGTATGGACAGACGGACATAGCTATACCGTCTTAGATTTCATCACTGATCAAGAATATATATACTTTTTTGGATCTTAGAGGGATAGTTTACTATGTTACACACAGAATAAACCCATATTTCACTCTGAAAGTTAAAAAAATTAAAATGTTCAACTTTGACCTCGAATTCCTTAAAAAGTCCTCAATCAATTTTAATGTAATTAAAACTGAATCAAGCTGAGCTAAATATCTATCCATTAAAAAAAAATTATTTCAATATTTTGCTCGGTTCAAAAGTTACAGAATTTTGGCCAACGAAAAACGATTTTCAGCCACTGTGCGACGTAGTAATGGATAGATATTTAGCTCAGCTTGATTCAGTTTTAATTACATTAATATTGATTGAGGACTTTTTAAGGAATTCGAGGTCAAAGTTGAACATTTTAATTTTTTTAACTTTCAGAGTGAAATATGGGTTTATTCTGTGTGTAACATAGTAAAATATCCCTCTAAGATCCAAAAAAGTATATATATTCTTGATCAGTGATGAAATCTAAGACGGTATAGCTATGTCCGTCTGTCCATACGTCCGGCCGTCCGTCCATTCGCCTGTCTGTATGAACACGATTCAATCTAAACGAAAAGAGCTAGACCCTTGAAATTTGGTACATATATATCTTGAAGGATAGGGCAGGCTAAGTTCGTAAATGGGCCAAATCGGGCCAGGGGGAAAAAAATTCCCCTAAGAAGAACTAAACCAACCCCTGAAAAACTACACATTTTTACAAGTTTTTTTGTAAATTTGTTGAGCAAATGAAACATTTTTATGTCAAGGAAGGTTCAAGGTCTTTACCCTGGAGCCAGAAAATTATAAAAATTTATTTTTGGACCCCGCCCCCTTTTTGTGGGCGTTTATATAGCATATTATATGAAAAATAGTGTCAATAATTAACAAATTGTATTACCTAAGCCTAGATTGCATAAAAAATTAATTTTTAATCTTTCATGACGAATGGAAAATGTACTCGGATCTTCTGCGCTACCTTCACCTCACCCCCCCCCCCCCCTAAAAAAAATTTTTTTTTTTTTTTTTTGTTAAGCAACAAGAAAATATAATTTTTATTCATTTGACTTAAATATTAATTGCAAATTCATTTGACTTAAATATTAATTGCAAATATTCCATATTTTGTTCTGTGCTATTTCTGTTCTTTAGTAGTTTTTTGGCTTCTTCATCTAAATCCCGATGGTCCCACTTTCCATTGATTTCGAATACTGGATATGAACGAATCTGACGTTGCCAATAATATATTAAATAGATCTTCATTCCGTGAAATTTTCCTAGTATTGTGCTCTCTATAAAATATGTAATCCTTGTTCCTTTTTTCCTGAGCCTCCTCTGATAGATCTCCAAGTGGCACCAAATGATATTTAATGACATCTTCACCATGATAAAGGTGTTGCAAACATATTTCTCCATGGGTAGTTAGTTGTATATATTTTTACAGTTTCCTTAGCATAATCTCCAAATTTTCTACAGTCAATTTCTTCATTGCACGCAAGTACTTCTAGTATTATTTTAAATCTGAAAATAAGGTTGAAATCCACTCCTGTTATTTCAGATGCTGTTTCTGGATCTGAAAAGAATCTTCTTGCGGGTATTGCCATCATTTGTATTGCCTGGACCCTTGTTTTGGCTGATCTATAATCAGTCCCACGTTTGCGATATTCATCTTGAACATGTTTCTTTTTTGAACTTCTTAACTCTTTGTTGGTCACGTTGTTTCTTATTGATCCTGAAGACCCCGAAAATCCAAATCATAACTGATTTTTAGTATGTGTTCCATAAGTCCGTATTCCTTGCGTGTAGTGGTGATAATCCAAATTCATATGCATCGGTATTATCTAATGATTTTGCTGGGACTTAGTTTAATTGGGTTGATGTTGCTTGGGCATATAATGCAGCTGGATGCAGCCTTCGTGTTAGTCAAAGGCCTGACCCACTTTTCCATCTATCATTGTCAGGGACTAACTGGTAGCTTACTTCAATTTGCTGCCCATCTAACTGTAATTGTAATGGCTGTAGTGCTATAATTTGGGGCCTTGATATCACTAATTTCTTTATTAATAACATCATTTGTTTCCTTTTTTGAATTGGAAATTTGATTGGCCTGCAGTATTTCGTAGAAGATGGTGTCTCATTTTTCCAAATATCCATTGTTTGCGTTGTACTAGTCGAAGGCTCTGAATCTTCCAAAATCTTTTTCAATCGCAATGGTACAAATGATACCATGAAACATATCTGAGTCAGAAATATTTTCACATACAGCTCGTTTATATTGTTTTTTGTCCCGAAGAACCGACATTAACCTATTTTCAAACTTTAAATGGGTAAGAACCTCACCTTTCTTGGTATGAAGGTTGTGGTTGTGATATAATGTGCCCAGTGGGGCCACTTTTGGTAAGCAGAACTGGCGCTGTGGGATGAACCAAACGTAATGTTACGGTGCCCAAATTAACAAACTCCATGCAGATACCATGAAAGGGCGTTGGGTTGCTTAAAACAGCAGGGACGGTGGACATGGAAGTCGTAATCCGCTAAGGAGTGTGTAACAACTCAACCTGCCGAAGCAACTAGCCCTTAAAATGGATGGCGTTTAAGTTGTATACCTATACATTACCGCTAAAGTAGATGGTTTATATTCAATCTTGGTTGAATTAATAAACTTTGAAACTTTAGTGAGTAGGAGGGTACAATGGTGAGCATAGAAGTATTTGGCGTAAGCCTGCATGGAGCTGCCATTGGTACAGATCTTGGTGGGTAGTAGCAAATAATCGAATGAGACCTTGGAGGACTGAAGTGGAGAAGAGTTTCGTGTGGTTGATCACGAATTAGTCCGGTCCTAAGTTCAAGGCGAAAGCCGAAAATTTTTCAAGTAATAATGAAAAGTAATAAATATTATATATTTTTTACATAGTATTTTACCTCTTGAATAATTTTGAACGAAAGGGAATACGGTTCCAATTCCGTAACCTGTTGAGTATCCGTTTGTTATTAAACATCCCCATTTACAAAAAAGAATTAACTTTGTGTTTCCGTTTTTCTTCAACTCATTTCCTGTTATTGATTGCAGCAAGCGTGCGGCTGTGTGATCAAGTAGAGATTGTAGTTGTACCTTTGCCGAAATTGGTTGTGATTGTAATAGTGTCCTTTGATGGCAAACAGTCCATTTTAGCAGCGGTTATGTGATGATATGCTGGATATATATTTGAGCCTTTTTCAATCGCACGCTGTCTGAGTTTAATATATTGCTGTTTTGTTAATTTCAAATCCAGAAATAATGCTAATGCCTCCTCATTTGTGTACTGTATTGCATCATTCGGAGTTGGTATACTTTTAAGAATCCGTTTTGTTCTCGGTGGACTAGCTTTTAACAACTTTTTCAATGATATCCACTTTTGTAAATTGGTTCTGTGATCGTAATTGATGTAGGAAAGATTCTTTTATATTTGTAGAACCAAAGGCATCGTTAATATCTTTAAGCTTCCGCCTCTTAGATCTATCGCTGCAATTGTCCACTAATGATTTTGCGTAGTCTTCCAGCCTTATCTTGCTTTGCTGTTTCTGCAGCGACAGTAAGTTGACCTTCTAACCACTTTGCACTTTTTATATAAAATTTTTGTTTACTGTACATAACTTCTTTGTAGCGTTTTTTTAATGATTTGACGAAATTATATAATTGCTCTTGCATTTCGGTGCTACACGAATTTAAGTTTAATTTTATTTTAACGTAACTAAGAACATCTTCCTGATTTTTGTTTCTAAAATACACTTCGGCCAGTTCTTTATAACTGAAGCTCTCCATTTTCTTTTGAATATTTTTATTTGTGTTTGTTATGTTTTATTCCGTACACTTAAAGGATTAAGTTATTATTGAGTAATCCCCTTAACGAATCCGTACTTTTATAAATTTTTAGATACATGTTCTTCACACACTGATCTTTAATTTCATAGCAGGTAGCGCTTAAATTGAACAAAACTGCACTCATGCGTCCAATATGGGGTTTGTTTTTTAACTTTAGTGGTTTAATGTCGCAATTATTGTTATAAAAAATTGTTTATGACTTTGGTTGACCCCTAACATTTGATAACAGGTAAATTTAGAAAAGAGATCATATGCTTCCTGTAGAGCCCATTGTGATAATTTTATTACTTATTTTTTGCTGATCAAAACAAAGCCATTAAACCCTTTCGAAGGTATTATATTTATTTTTTTTTTAGTTATACGTAGCCTAAACTAAAAAAAAAAATAAACTTTTAGGCAAAAAGTGAAAATTTAATACACCATTGTATATGAATTTGTTACGAGTAATTTCATTAAAATGAAAAAGGTGTTCTACAGGCGGCTCGTGGCGGGTGCAAAAGTATATATAGCCTTAAAGAGGACACTTTCACCTTTCTCGTGGTTGTATACGTTTCTTGTTCCCTTTTGTTCCCTAGAAGTTCTATTCCCACTAAAGTTTAAATTTGAGGAAAATATAGTAGTTTCATAAATATTTCATAACGCCCCCTAACATTAAACGCTAGAGCTGTGTATACTTACAACAGCTAAAGACAATAATCCTACCAACATTATAAAAAAAACCGCA
>CATIVE010000174.1:0-20613 GCA_949628195.1 Phasia obesa | reverse complement strand
TTTCTTGATCCATTTTTTTAAATAGTAAAAAAATCGAAGAGCACACTAGAACACGACTAACCTTTTTATCTGTCAAAAATAAACTGACAATCCAAAATGGCTGATATCGTCAACATAAATAACAGACATGTGTACCAAAATTAAAAAAAAACAAATGCTAAAATCGAACATACGTACCTCAAGAAAATTGAAAATAATGGTTATTTTTTGATAATACCTCGTATATATACTAGCTATCTTCGTGCGCTTCGCTAGGAAAAAAAGTATGACCAACCTTTAACGCGAAAACGCACGCTATTCTCAAGTCAAAAATGTTCCCATCCAATTTGTTTTTTGCTAGACTATACGTATTAACACGATAACAATTTTTACTTTTAATGGGATGTGCCAC
The DNA here is from genome assembly GCA_949628195.1 of Phasia obesa. NCBI lineage: Eukaryota > Metazoa > Arthropoda > Insecta > Diptera > Tachinidae > Phasia > Phasia obesa. Next base: position 20,222 of record CATIVE010000174.1, on the reverse strand, counting down.
TCCCAGTATTCTTTTCTAGTCTGTATTTATTTATTTTCTAGACTATGCACATTAGTATGAGGGTTATTTGTGCAAAGTTTCAAGACTATACCTAATGTAGTTCTCTAGGTACGCGATTATATTTTTTCACTTTGTATAGGAGGTACCACGCCCTCCATTCAAATTCAATCTGGGTTTCTCTACACAATGTATCTTAATATGGGGGTTACTAATGCAAAATTCCCAAGGCGTTTCCTATTGAGGTTCTCTAGATACAGGATAATAATTTTTTACTTTGTATGTGGGGTACCACCATCACTATCCTATATCATCCTATGTTTTTCTAGAGTATACGCATGGGTATGTGGTTTACTTGTACCCACTTTGAAGAACATACCTATTATAGTTTTCTATATACACAATAATAATTTTTCACTTTGTATGGGTGGTACCACGCCCACTATCCCCAATTCATTTTGTATTTTTGCAGACTATGCGCCTTAGCACAAAGGCTACTCTTGCAAAGTTTCAAGGCGCTATCTATTGCAGTTCGCCAGGAACACGATAATCATTTTTCACTTTCTGTGGGCGGTTCCACGCCCACTATTCCAATTCGGTCTGTGTTTAGCTAAACTATGTACGTTATATGATGGTTATTGGTGCAAAATTCCAAAGCGCTATCTGGTGCAGTTCTTTAGATACAGGATAATAATTTTTTCACTTTGTGTGGTAGGTTTCACGCCCGCTATATATATATATATTGCATTTCCTTTTTAGCTTCATTGCGCATATGCTGTCGGTCATCGTCAATTTTTTCAATCATGTCATCTTGTAGCAGTTGTAATATGTTTTCGTTTAATCCAGTTCTCATTTTGACTCCTATTAGTATTTCAAACGGGGTTGTTTTTGTTGAACTATGTACGAAACTGTTGATAGCTTCTTGTGCCTCGCCAATATTTTTGTACAATTTCATTTGTTCTTCGTTTGAAAGTTTTGAAACATTATTGATAATATAACACGGTTTACACGTTCGATTTGTCCATTGCCCCGTGCAACACCTGTCGTTGTCGTAACATGTTCAATACAATTTTGTAAACAGAAATCTTGAAAACTTTGTGACGTAAAGGCTGAACCTTTATCGGTTATGATTCTTTCTGGAAACCCGAACATATCTGACCACACCTTTAGACATCTGATGACTTCTTCAGCGTTTGTTGTCTTGGTTGAGAACAGCCATACGAATTTTGAAAACCCATCGACCATAGATAAAATATATTTATATGAATTTATATCAATATGAATTGTTTATAACGGCATATCACCCTTGTCGATACAACATAACAGCCCTTCCTTTTTCCCAGACTTTTTGTTATGAATGATACACTACGCAATTATTGATGACATTTTGAACTTTTTTTTTTTCTAAATGTGGTATATAATACTGTTGTTGTATAGCATGGATAGTTTTTTAAGTTGCATAGTGACCGTTTTCGTGAGCGTTTTTACTTATGTATATTTCCATCAGCTTAGGTACGAGTAATAAATCATTTCCGGTAATGTTTTTGTATACTAAATTGCCTTTTAGCTTAAAATTTTCATAGGGTCCAAATTTCAGTGCTTGTTTAATAGCTTTGATGCATTCATGTTCACGTTGTTGCTTAATAAAACTTGGGAGTATTATCTGAAGAAATGATAATCACATCTGCTGGATAACGACTTTTTTATTTCGGACCAGCACTCAGGGGATGACCCCTACTCATGCAAAGCATTGTGCCAGAACTAGGAAATTAGGTTAAGGGAAGGAGGATAGAGGGAGTAATGTTTGTGGACATTCGATTTGAATTTTTCACAACATTGTAGTTGACAGGAAAGACATCTGTAGGAAGATGATTCCACAAGCGAACTGTACGGCTAAAAAACGAATTTTCTCTGTAATGCATTGTGCGATTCACTGGCCAATCGACCACAAATGGATGAACTCTTAATGAAAAGCGTGTTGTGCGCGAAAACGTGCGTATATCAGGAACTAGTTCCCTAATCTCATCTGCCTTCAATTCTTTTATAGCTTGCTTGTCGTCTTCTTCGATTTTAAAAGTCACATTTTTTCTTCAGCAAATTGGTTAATGGCTTTGCAATGTGTGCGTAATTTTTGATGAATTTGCTGAAGTACCCCTGTCAATCCTAAAAATGGTTGAACGTCTTTGATGTTCTTGGGTTGTGGGAAATTAGCAACAGCTTTCGTTTTTGTTCTTCCAGGCCCAAATTTTACCGCCTTCTACTGTATGTCCAAGAAAATCAATCCTGCTTATCATAAAGGTACACTTCGATCATTTGATCTTCAAGCTAACTAACTAACTTCAATTTCTCGAAGCTCTGTTCTTCTGTTTCACCATAAATAACAATGTCGGCCATATATAATTCCATAACGTTAGCAGTTATGAGTTCTTGAAAAATGAATTTTATGTACATTATAAAATAAGCTGACGAATTACAAAATCCGAAAGGAGCACGATTTAATTCGTATAGTCCTTGTTTAGTTACAAATGCGGTGTACTTTTTTTGCGATTCCTCAATGGGGCACGTGAAAAAATCCATTTTCCAGATTCATTACGCTGAAAAATTCTGTAATCTCCTGTTTTCTTTTTAATTCTACAACTCGGCTTGCTACATCGGAACACTACTTGCGCACAATTCCTTTTTGTAACCATTCCTGTACTTGCTTGTTAACTTCTTATTCTTCTGGAAATGGCAACCTTGTCGGAGAGTGACGAAAGGGTTTAATTTCCCCCGTACGTAACAATTTTTATCGCTATTGGACACTGTTGAGCTATTGTAGCTGGATTGTATTGCTTGATTAAATCTTTAATTTCATTTTTTGTATTTACCGTTGGCATCGATTTAAAAGCGTTTATATTAAAAACATTTAAAATAGTCTTTTCATCTGAGTTCTTGTTTTCAAATTTGTAACCATCACTATCAGCAATCATTTTAAATTATGATATGAAGTCATAACCAATTAACACATCGCACTTTATTGTATGATTTGGTATTATTAAGAAATCTTGCTTCGTTTCGACTTCATCGACTTTAACATTACATTCAATTGAGCCATAAACTTTTGTTTTTGTATTGCATATTCCAGATAACAGAAAATCACTACTCTTGAAAATGCACTTTTTAATGTACTCTCATACAGACTATGCTTCATTATTGAAACGTCCCACCCCGGTGTCTATTAAAACGTTTATAACCTGTTCGTTTATTTTTACACATTTTAACCTGCGTTGGTTGGTCAACGGTCACAAGAGCATCTTTTTGATTATTTTGATTTCATTTACAATGTTTTGCAATATGGTCCGAATTTATTGCATTTAAAACATTTTATTTGAGCTTTGCATTCATTTCTTTTGTGGTCTGTAGAATCGCAGTTAAAACAATGCATTTTATTTTTAGCAATTTTTTTGTCGTTTGTGGTATAAAACTTTTGTTTTGATTTTCGTTATTTACATTAACGCGTTCGTAAATCTATATATATATAATATATTATATATATATATATATATATATATATATATATATATATATATATATATATATATATATATATATATATATATATATAATCTATATATAATATATATAGATATATATATAATCTATATTATATATATATATATATAATATATATATATAATCTATATATATATATATATATATATATATATATATCAATACATATATATATATACATATATATATATAGTGTTAGTTATTAATGTTAGTTACTAATTTACAAAGCTATGTTAAAACCTGTTTGGTCATATGGAATACAGTTATGGGGAACGGCCAGCAACTCAAATATAGAAATATATATATATATAAACGATACCAGTCAAAAACTTTGAGGGTTATGGTTAATGCTGCTCGGTTCATAACAAACAAAAGAATACATGAAGATTTAAAAGTTCCACATATTAAAGATGAAATAAATCGATTTAGTTCCAATTATCTTGAGAGACTCAGTAATCACTACAATGCCTTGGCTATATCTCTACTAGATGAGTCAGAAGAAGTTAAACGATTAAAAAGGTTCCACATTCTTGACCTCCCGTATAGAAAATAAAATAAATTTTAATATGTAATATATATTTAAATATGTAATATATATGTACATAACATTTAAAGTTTTGTAGCTATCTGACGCTATAAAACGACTGTAAAGTATCTTTTGAAATGTTATATATTTAATTTAAAAAAATTTACTTAATATTGTTAAAATAGAATGTAAATAAAAATTATATAATAAAAAAAATTTAATTTACAAAACTGGCATAATAAATGAAATATGTTGCTTTTTTCCTTACAGCAGTATATTTGTTGTTTCATGTTTTTCATTGGGGACAAAAAGATTTATCTTTTCTTCTGGCAATTTCGATTCTTATTTGGAAAGGAACATTCAAAATGTCATATTCCCCTTCTAACGGAGGTGGTGGGGGGCATTGCTGATACTAGTAGTCATCGAGGTTACTCAGGTGACGAACGTGAGTCTCGAAGTGGTGGAGAAGACGGTGGTGGAAGTGTCGGACGTAATGATGATAGCGACATTATATTACATGATAAACCCACCTATTTACTTGAGCACTTAGCTACATTTACGGTTAACAAAGATTCCGGAATAGTCTATCCTGCTGACGGCATGAGACGTTTGTTGCAGTTAGAAAAAACAACTGGTATTTGGTCACAAAAAATGCAGTTATGTTTAGACTATCGTTGGGTGCTAATTATGGATTATGAGACAGGAGTAAGTAAAAGAGGGTTTTTAATTTTTTAATAATATTTTTATGCTTAATATCCGTTTTTTAGAACATAATAGAAAGATTTCCCGCTTCGCTAATTCAAGAACCAACAGCTTTTACTTCGACGGATGCTAGGGAGTTGTATAATAACCTTTTAGTATTTATTGTTTCGGGTGGCAGTGGATCACGTTCTGAAATGCATATTTTTTCAGGTAATTTTTATAAAAAAAGGCATTAACTATTATTAAACCATATGAAAACATCTACGCTAGTTCATCCCTTCAGAATAGAATTTTATACTAAAAAGTTTCAACGCTTTAAACAGAATTTAAAATATGTACAAACATAAATAATTTAAATACTATGGGCCCCTCTTAACAGATTCTCTAAGTAGGTCACGCACCATTTTGTGGCTTCTATGTTCTCAATATGTTTGGCATTGCCCAGCCCTCTATTGACAGGTCGATTTTTTTTTTGGCAGCCAGAGACAGAAAAACGTTGCAGATCTATCGGGCGGTGACATTACAAGGATAAATTCTTTTAACCGGGCTTCGTGAGGTTTAGAAGAAGATCTTGTGTATGTTTGGAGAAACTCTAAGCATCTCCTGCACAATACTCTTGCAGGCATCATAAAGGGACCATTTCGACTCAAGTGAGTCCACCGAACCTAACTTTATAAACTGGTTTGTTTTATATATTATTTATGTATTTAGAAAAGAACTAGGACGTCATTTAATGTGATGAAATTATATTTTTTCTCCGAAACGACCCCGAGTCATACTCTGCCAAAGATTGTCAATTCATCAACCGGAACTTTTTTCTCCTAGGAAAGAACTTTCGAAAGCAGTAGAGCTGTTTCAACACAACAAAAATAACTAACAACGGTTATCTAAAAACTTATAGAATTGAAACAAAAGGAGTTTTTTCCTTTAGATTGGTTCGTTTTTATTGAATCATAAAGTACACAGAGTAGAGTTGTGTATGGAATAGCACATTACTGCTGACACATAAGCACTCTTGTCGGAATTTCTTATTACCAGTTTTTTAAGCTTGGACCAGTACACGAGGGATGACCCCTACTCCTGCAATAAATTATGCTGCTACTATAAATTCGGTAATGGGAAGAAGTGATTGTGGATATCTAGTTGTTCTTTCAGACATTGAAATTGACAGCAAAGATACATACATGTATACATGTATTGCGCGCAAAAAATTGCAGGTAACGGGAGCAAGTTCTCTGACTTCGTTAGAGCACATTTTATTGTAGTATCAATGAAACTTAACATACACCACATTTCGCCGATACTCCAGTTAGTCCATAGATTTGAATACCCTACTATCACGGATGAACATCCTTTCCCTTTCTTGTAAGTAGGCATTTTAAAGCAGACCCATAATGAGAGTGGCATTCCATTCGCGGTGGTATTTTTTTTTGTTTTCATATTATTGTTTTTAAAAATACAATACTCCAAATTAAATCTTAGGACTAAAAAAAGGAAAAAAAAGTTATATGTATTCTTAAGACCAGCCATTGCTAGACAAAAACTGTATGATGACATGGTTCTTGTTATCCCTGATGTTCCGCCAAGAGAAGCAATATTCCTCCTTCTTAGTCGAACGTAACAACGATCATTCAGGATGTTGCGGGCCAGCGGATTTGGATAGTTGCAAGCTTCTTTAGATACGTTTGTAGCATGTTTCGTTATTACTGCCTTAACTAGTGGCACGTTTAGGTCTTAGTGGATGTCGAGTTTTAAATATACCAGGGTGCGGCTGTAATTACACGTAAAACCTTGTTTTGGCGCCCTTGAATTTTTTCAAAATTTGAAGCTGAGGCAGTACCCCATAACTGAGAGCCATAACACCATATTTTGTATGGTTTCCGAGCAATATTTTATATTTAACCCAATTTACCCGATTGCTTGCCGTCGTTAGGAATCCAGTCGGTGAAACTATTTCTTGGCGGTTCCATAATGTAAGAATAGTAGGTGAATGATCTGACGATAATTCAAGTGGTTCTTCAACTTTAAACATATCTCTTAAAAACCCTTTCAGGAATTTTCTGTGGGTCTGTAGGCCTATAAGTTGGTTGCCCACTAGAAATCACATTTAAGCACATTTTTGAAATTGCGTCAAGCAAGACACGACCCTTTGGAGTAATTAGTCTTGACCCCCAGAAAGTGTGTTTTGCGTTGTAATCACCAGCTGCTATAAAGGAGGGGGTCCTAGTAATTTAAAGGAGCCTTGGTACTGACTCCCCGATATCGAATATCTAGGAGGTGAATAAATTGAAGAAATAATAATGTGTCGATCAAAGTCTTCAAGGCAGATGTTTGTTGCTTGCATATAGTCTGCAGAGAAATCACACAGTTGATATTGCTTTAGACGAGCATTTATTAGTATTGTATTTAGTATCGTAAAATATGTATCCAGTTATTTAAAGAACAAAAAAAAAAAATTTGTTAAGTGGGTCTCCGTAATCAGCACACCCATAAGGTCTGTGAGCACATACACAATCTCAACCAGAATCTCACAAAGAGAACAAAACATGTAAAAATTTTAAATCTGTAGCATACCAGCTTTCAACAATGTGGGTTTGTGTCACTTTGCTAAATATTTAGCAAACCAATGCATTTTCAATTTAACCACTTTTTTTTGTTGGGGGCCTTTGATAATCAGCATAATATCAATTTGTTGATTTAAGAAGAAATACTCTATTGCATTTTTATGTTGGCGTTCCAGAAACGTATTTTTAAATAGTTCTTGATTTATTAAGTACCGCCTGCAACATCATAGATGTTGCGTACCATTTCCTGCATCATGCTGCTCATTGAGCTCATAAAACTGTTTAACGAATGCACTAATGTCTCGATGCTTGCTTCGAGACGGCTGAAGTTACCGCAAGGATCTTGTTCTTTATGTTCCGGCTGCAGATTTTGATTCGAAATAGATTAAGGTGGTGGTTTCAGCACTAGAAATTTAACAAAAAAAAAAAAAAAACTGCGGGAAATAAGCGTTTGTGTAATACTGCCGCTGCTTGGAAAGAGTAACAAAATGTTTGAAAGACCATTGAATAAACAGGACAACCTCTGTAGTTCGCAGTGTCCTGATAGTTTATGCGGTTCCTTCCACGGTGATTTTTCGGTGCAGTAGATATTTAAATTTATAAAAAGGGTGTGTTAAATTTTTTTCAACCTAATATCACCAGGCTCCAATTCAACTCGAAATAATGGTTGGGGTACTCGATTTCTGAGGTTGGCTACACTTTGTACTTTAAATGCGTTTGATAAAGACAAATGTAAGTTTATAAAGAAAAAAAGTTGGCCTACTACGCAAGAACGTTGCAAAAATACTTTTTGAGACATCATACGAAAGGTTTATAAGGAAGAGGATCCAATTGATTGTCATTTTATGATTTTTATAAAACTTTTTAAAATTAAATTAAATTAAAAATCATTAGTGAAACACAAAGAAATAAGTTAGATTTTTAAATTTTAATTTCTCTTTTATACAAAACTTCAATCTAACTGAATAATAGGCGTGTGTAAGATTCGTTTTTTTTTTATTTTAAAATGTCTTAATGGCTTAACTTTTTCGTTTGTTTTAGTCACAAAGTGTTTCCGCCGTACATTTAGTAGAGGATTTGAAAAACTTACAAAGAGGTAATTTTAATCTACATCAACGTGAAGTAATGACACTGGAAGGGAGTTCCCGTCACCCACAACAAATACCTAATAATAGCAGCTCTCATTCACAAGTATACATGGACTCTAATAGTAATAATTATGGAATGGGTGGACATAACAAGGCAACGCATTCTCGCAGTACTGAACAACACGGAGGTTATCAGCAGCGCTCTATGTCTAAAGAACAACACGCTTATTCTATGCGAGGTGAGAATGAAAATGTAGCAATGGGTATTGCAGAAACTGATTCGGAACATGGCGGGGTACATGATTCACGTGCTTTAGTTGGAGGTGGATTTACCGGTGTTAATTTAAATGATGAGACAAGTTCAGTTTCTAGTGACAAATATGAACGTGATGTCAATGTACTTAATCATTGTTTCGATGATATCGAAAAATTTATAGCTCGTCTACAGCATGCGGCAGCAGCATCCCGAGAGCTTGAAAGAAGAAGACGCAATCGAAAATCAAAGAAAAAAGATCCAGGAGAAGGCCTTTTAACTTTGCGTACACGGCCACCACACGAAAAAGAATTTATTGATATATTTGCCAAATTTAAGCTCTCTTTTAATTTACTGGCCAAACTTAAGGCTCATATTCATGACCCAAATGCTCCCGAACTAGTTCATTTTTTGTTTACACCTTTGGCGTTAATTGTTGAGGCAGCGAGCGATACTTACTACGAGTCTCAGCTGCCAACTAGAGTCATAAATCCTTTGCTAACACGTGAAGCTGTTAATTTACTAATCAATTGTGTAACCAGCAAAGAGACGGAACTTTGGCGTTCTTTGGGTGATGCTTGGACAGTGCCAAGGGATCAGTGGAAGGATGATGTTGGATCTTATCATCCGGTATTTCTAGACGGTTGGTCTCCGGACTACTTGATAATCGATGAATTGGAAAAACAAACTGCCTTGACACCTCCGCCACCAGCTATTATAAGCAGTAGCAATAAACGTAATCAAACAGACAGTGGTCGTGATTTACCTGCCGATATAACAGGTACTAGTGGACCAGGTACGCATGATAATACTGTGCTTAGTTACGATGATTGTGATGGCAGTGATAAATATAATTTTGAAAACACAATTGACACAGCGGATCGTTATAGCGAAGTCGCTATGACGTACAGTGATCACCAACAAAATACTAAAAGTCATTCAAATGTGGTAACACCAACTGGTGGAGATTTGGGTGCTGTAGGAATACAAGCAATAACAACTGGTGTGCAAAATCTTTACAGTAGGGGTATGCGTTCCTCGACTCATAACAATATGATGGATCAGGGCAACTCTTCGCCAACTGTTGTAAGTCACCCAGTGCCAGAAATATCTAGTAACGTACGTTCCGGGGATGATCAAATGATTGAGCAGTGGCTAGATGAATTACAAGCAGCTGGTGCTAAAATTGTTTTAGTTACATATCCCCGAACGGCAAATAATGATAAAGAATTAAGTGTGGTTCGTGGTGAATATTTAGAGGTATGTTTTTTCTTTCTTTATTTTCATTTGTTTATTTATTACAAAATAAATTTATATACGTCATTTAGATTCTCGATGATTCGAGGAAGTGGTGGAAAGCAAGAAACATACGTGGACAAATGGCTCATGTGCCACACACAATTGTAACACCCTATAATTATGGCGATATCGAAGCTGTTCGCAACCAAAACATGTATACGGGCCATCCTCAACAAACCTCCAACTATACGAAACTGAGAAGTACAACAGTAAGTGGGTTAAATATATTGTGTAGCTGCATCTGTAACTTTACAATCTTTAAAATCTTTGCAACATTTATACTGCTTTTAATTCTCAAAAAACAGTCACGTTCAACATTTGGACAAGGAAGGTTAGGTTAGGTTACGACCGGTAGCTTCAGTACAGCTCACTTGGGTCCAGATGTTGGTCCCTTTGTGTTACCTGCAAGAAGAAGAAAAGAAAGAAAGTATTGATACAATTTAAAACAGAATTAGACAGATAAAGGCTGGAGAGAATAAAAAAAGGTGTTGCCGTGGAGGCCAGGTTGGATGAGATAGGTTATCGACAGGACTGACTATGCCTTGCCAAGTGGGAGCGGGTTGGAAAAACATCCACAGCTCCTCAGAAAGGATTGGATCCTGTTCGGTTTCAACAGTGAAACACAAGAAAGGTTTACTGGAGGCGTTGGTATTCTAATGCAGGACAATGACAAAGGAGGTGTTCGACAGTTTCCTCCTCTTCCTCATCTTGAAAACTTCTACAGAAGTCGTTATGATGGAGACCCATTCTTCTTGCATGAGTTCCAACTAGGCATGTAGTTGTATTTTCGGCAGTCTAAATAGACAGGCCCTTCTTTTCTGTTTGACAAGTCGACTTATTGGACCATCTGGCCTGGGCCAGATCATAAAGGGCTCGGTTTATCCGATGATCACAAGCAGAAAGGGGAATGCCACAATAGACCTCAATGGCGTCATCGTGCAGCAGAGTTCCCTTTTTCACCAGTTCATCTGTAACACAGTTGCCTACGATAGTCCCATGTCCCCGTACCCATTTAAAGGTGACTTTTGAAACTTCCGCCATCGCATTTAAGAATGTCCGGCATTCCGGGACAAGATTTGATGTGGTAAACACACCTATTAACCCTTACATGCTCACAGTATCTTTAAAGATACAACCATAAAAAGTATCCCCGCGGGTTGTTTAATGAGTAAATAAAAAAAGCAATATGAATGCATTAAGAAAATACAAACCATTTGTTTAAAATAATTTTTTAGAGTATATATATCAGTTTCATTTTTTATTTGGCCATTATATTTAAAAAATATATTTTAGGCAAAAATAAAAAACGAGTATTTACAATATATAATATGAGACCAGAATATTACATAGCTTTATTGTTTAAATTCATTTAGATTTTGGTTTTTGAAGGAACAGGTTGACTGTGAGAAGGGAGGCCTTTACTGAGCGTTGGCATTATAATCTTTTTGTGTATTTTTATAATAGGTTTAAGATTATTTCTCTAAATAATTATGTCAGGTGTAAGAAGAGTTGGAAGAGTTAAAATTACGGTTGAAGAAGTGTGTAAAATATTGTGCAATAGCGAAGATTTCCCCTACGACAGCATGGATGAAACCGATTCTGATATCGATGATTTAAAGGCAATGAATCCCTTATTAGGAATAGTAAGCAGTGAACCTCAGCCAATACCTAAAATGCATCTAAAATAATATGATGATTTTGACGCCGAAACAGAATGAAATTGATCTTGATACATCCTTAAATGATTCCTTTATCAAAATGATAAATGATGGTAATAATATGGGCACTTTAGATTATGCACAGCCAGGTCAGCCCAATTTAGAGACATGTTCCTCACAGACTTGCATTGAAAATGTTTGGAGTTCCTTTTCTTCTAAGTTTAGTGGGGTAACTATATACCCAAAATCTTCCGAATTTGAAACGGATTTGTCGAAAAAGGGCCATCTCTAATTTCATGCAAATCAAGTTGAATTTCGTGGAGATCTTCCGGATAATATAAAAATTCTAGAGATGCCATATCAAGTTCGGTGCCATTTGTTTGCAAAGACATTGGAGAAAGATATAGTTCGAGAGTCAATAAATATTCGGGAATAGCTCAGATCAATTTTAACATAATGGACTTGCGTAAATTTATTGCAATTCTATTCTATATGACTTATTATAAGCTTCCAAATTCACGAGACTGTTGGTTTGAATAAAAATACCGTTGCGTTGATATAATAAAAAATCAAATGAGCAGAAAGCGATTCGAAAAAAATCGTGAAATAATTAATTTCAACGATAAAAATAAATGGCCTGCTCAGGATGATCCTAATCGTGACAGTCTTTATCTAATAAGGCCATTCATTGAAACTTTCAACAGAACTTTTGCGGTTGTACCAAAATTGGGTAGGTTATGTGTAGTTGGGTAGGAAATGTGCTCCACTAAAATTGGAAGCTATATGAAGCAATACTTGCCGAATAAACAAAAAAAAAATGGTGACTTGAGCATCATGTAATGTGCGATACAATTGCATACGCTTACAAATTTGAAATATGTATATAGTGGATCAGCTGCAATTCGTGCTGAAGGAGAGCCGGACCTTCAACCCTCTGCAAATATAGTTGTTCGACAGCTCCTTGAAGTGCCTACATTTAAAAACTATATAGTATATTTTGAAAATTTCTACACAACTATACCACTGTTAGTATATTTACGCACACAAGGTATTCTTGCTGTAGGAGCTATTCGACGAAATTTTTTTTTAGAGCTAAATATTGTAAGCTCCCTGATGAGAAAGTAATGATGAAATTTGAACGGGGAACGAGTCAGGAATTGATTTGCAATATTCATGGTGTCGAAGTTACATTATTGTCATGGAAAGACAACCGAGTCGTTAACCTTGTTTCTACTTACATTGGCACTAAACTTTTATTGGACAATAGAAATGCATTGGAGCAACCAGTAACAATAAAGCGATTTGACAAAAAAGAAAAAACAATCAAAAATATTTCGTGTCCACAAACCATTAAGGAATATAACCGTCATATGGGTGGAGTTGATTTGATGGACAGTTCAATCAGCCGCCACAAAATTTTGATGAAAAGTAGAAAGTGGATGAATCGAATATTTTATCATCTTATTCATATAACATGTGTAAATGGATACTTTATAAGAGAATAAACAAAGATCGACAAGTCCAGACAATGCGATTAGTTGATTTTAAATTAGAAGTAGCGGATACTGCTTTGTTTTCATACACAACAATAGCTCCTTATCAGAGTCGTCCACATCTTGTAAAACAAATAAAGAACACCTGACTAGATATGATAGACCAATGGACTACGATGGACAAAAAAGAAAAATGAAAGCTACCGCTCTCCTCTCGACAAACAAGGATGTTTTGTACAAATTGTAAAGTAAATTATAAGAAAAAATTCTAAAGAAAAATTTGGAATTTTCAAAAAACAAAAAAATATAATTTTCGTTTGGAAGCTGCTATAACTTCACTTCTACAGCAACTAAAGGAGCAGAATTATCAAGATCATTTGACTATGTAGGACTTAATGAAGAAATTCACTATAGATAAAAAGTGACTGTGGAATTCCTTACAGATGCACTTGCTTCAAACATCACGGAGTTTCATTATGATGAACATAACCTCACATTCGACATGTGGTACACAAGGTACGAGGATTTGTTCAATGTATACGTTGTTAAATTAGAGGACGCTGCTAAGGTTCGTTTGTTACTTAGAAAACTCAGTCCACTGATACACAGCAAATATATGTACAAATTATATTTTGCCTAAACGTGCTCCTGATTTGCAGTTTAAAGAAACTGTGGAAAATCTCACAACCTTGTTTGGTCCTCAGACTTCACAATTTAACATATGGTACAATTGTATGCAAATTACAAAAGATGCAGTAACAGATTTTGTAACGTATGCTGGAATCGTTAACCGACAAAGTGAATCGTTTAAATTAAAAGGATTTTTAAAATTAAAAGATTTTCAAATATTTAATTTTCGTCATGGGTTTAAAATCATCAGCAGAATACGAAATTCGCACTAAAATGTTCAACAAGCTGGAGAGTGAAGGAGATAAAGTAACTCTGGATTTACTCTCTACCGAGTGTCAGCAATTGATTTACCTCAAAGTGGACATAAATCTCATAGAAAAGCCCAAATATCACGCATAGGTAAAACAAATTCACAAAAAAAGGAAAAATCTGTGCCTAAATATACATGCTGATTTTGCGGTGGAATGCATTTTGCAAATGAATGTTCATATAAGAAGCATAAATGTGGACAGTGCAGTATGGTTGGTCACAAAGAGGGGTTCTGTAACGTTTTTAAAAATAAAAACAAACCGAAACAAAATAATTCAAAACAAAAGCAATTTACTAAAAAAGGAAAAAGTGTCAATTTTGAAACTAAAAGCATTTTAACAAAATTAACACACAAAGAAATTATATTTATAGAAAGTACTTTTAAAAAGCTCTGCCACACTCTACCATAACATAAATCAGTTGCTGATATCTGAGAATTTCGATAAATGATGGTAAAAACGGGCAAATTTGAGGGAAGGAAAAATTTTAAATATACAATAAAATTTTTATTAATTAAGCAAATCAAATAAAATTTTCTGCAATATTAAGCAATTCCGCAATTCCCAAAATAAAGACCAAAACTCCCATAATTGGGATTTTTTACTCTTTTGCCCATAAAGCCTACATATTTTTAGAACCAATTTAGGGCATATATAGCTTTATTACTGCAGTCTTCTTTTTTCGATCCCAGCTTTGGCATTTTAGGATATATAGGCAAGTCAAAATTTCGATGTAAAATAGGTCATATCGTGGGACCTCCATCTTCTACAAGGATGATCAATATTATATGAAATTTCTTTAAGCGTACACATAAAGTTAGCTTACACTAAAATGTAAAATTTTTATATATTCCTTAAACAAATTTTTCTATGAAAAAAATACGTTAACGGCCTTTTTTGGGCTAAAGTACACAAAAATGCAATAATTTTGGATTATTTAAATTGAAAATCGTCTTGTTTTTAACTCAGTACAGATACAATCTTCAAATTTATCAGAAATATTTAGAATTTAGCTCACTAACTACGGTAAACAAATTTTTAAAAATTTGGTAAAAATTGTACCCAATATAAAAAAAAAAAAAAAAAACTGGACCAGGGTAGCGAAAAATCACAAATTTTATTTCTTAAAATGCGTATAACTCAATCATTTTAAATTATTTGCAAATTTAGATACCATTGTGTAGGTATTGACACTTTTAAGACCATGTATAATTTAAAAAAATCAGAATAAAATAAAATAAAAATAAATAAAAAATGGCAAGCTGTACAAGAATTTCCAGGTGCGAGGTTCCCAACTTTGAGAACACATAGCGTCACCCCTGGAGGCAGTATGGTACCCACAGATACTCCTCTGCTATGCTCATGTCAAATTTTAGATCAATCGGCCAAGCCGTTTATAAATTACTAGGTGATTTCCAAAATATTTTGATTCTGCCCCTCTGTGCATTGCTCTATAGCCTCACCAATATCCACTTCCTTTGCTATAGGATATATTTTCAAACTTAGCTAAACTCTATATATATATATATATATATATATATATATATATATATATATGTGGCACCCTGTTGCCTGAAGCAACTCTGCTAACAACACTCATGAGTATGACTATTCAATACCGAATAGATTAAAAAAATCATTCATTCGTTTTTTGTCTCTACCCACGCCAACACGCGTTGTAAAATAAATTATCCTAAAAGCTTTGTAGAATTAATTTCTTTTTAAAAACTAATAAAATACAGTTAAGTACTAAAGTGAATTTAATCCAGCGCCTTTTTACTTTATTGGGAAAACTAGAGTTTCTTAATTAATCCCAAACTGGTGACCCCGACGTGCAAAATTTCTTTTTGATACGGGCTGCAACAACGTTACGCAGGCGCCATATTTTTTCTAAAAAATTTCTTCTAAAATTTGAAGGAAGAAACGACCATTTTGTTTTTTCTGTGTGCAACAACAATTGGTGTCACAAAACCGCCATTTCTTTTAACAAAAAAGTGCAAATCATATAATGATGACGGACGCAAACACAACGCCACTCCACACTGGCAATGATAGTGGCCTTTCTAGTGGAGCTACCGGGCAGACAGTTGACACTGCACCGCACCGCGGAAACGCAAGGAAACGTATCCGTCATTTATGCCCGATTGCCTGTACCGCCCATGTCAAGCAGCAACATAGACGCATGGTTCATATCCATGGATTTTTGGTTTACGGCATCGGGTATATGCACAGACAAACAAAAAGACCGCAACAATATTAGCAGCTTTGGACCCAAGCGTCATTGCCCACCTGGCTGATGTAATTGCTTCAATGCCACCCGTCGACAGATATGAATACGTGAAAGAAAAAATTATTAATCATTTTGCCGACAGCGAGCAACGTCGCTTAAATCGATTGCTTTCGGAACCCCCCCCTCGGAGATAAAAAACCGTCCGAGCTATATTTCGAAATGAAGCGAGTAGCCGGTAAAACCCTGGGCGAGGCGGCACTTAAAGGCCTATGGACTAAACGCTTACCAGAGTTTGCCCAGCCAGTCGTGGCAGCATCAGCAGGTGCACCGGCCGAATTTACCAGAGTTGCGGATGCCATTGTAGATGCAATGGCTACAAATCAAATAGGAAATGTGCGGGCTAAGTCCCCAAGCGAATTAAACAAACTTCGAGCAGCCGTCGTCGAATTAGAAAAGAAATTCGAACGATTTTCAACACGGTCCGACTCGCGCTCAAGAAAAGCAGTACCGCAACGCAGTCGGTCGGCAAATCGCGCAAACTATCTGTACAACACATCGGGTGCAGAGTGCTGGTACCACAAAAAGCATGGTCAAAACGCGCAGAAGTGCCGCAGCCCTTGCAGGCATAAGCAGCGAAAAGTCAACGCCTTATCTTCGGGCCCGTCAACCTCAACGCAACAAGCTAATTGACTACCCCGGCGGGTGGCGGTAACCAGCGAAATTACCACCACCAGTTGCCAAGTTTTTCGCCTTCAGGTAAGAGACAAAGTTACGAAACAAAATTTTTTAGTAGATAGCGGCGCCGACGTTTCTGTTCTTCACTAACTTCAAAGTCCTTTGACGTCCGTCCGACAGCCATCGCATTATACGCCGCAAATGGGACCCCAATTAAAGTAATTGTGAAAAGCGCATTAAAGTTGACCTCGGATTGCGTCGAGATTTTTTTTGGTCATTTGTGGTCGCCGACGTGACGTCACCGATTATTGGAAGCGACTTTATTCAGCACTACGATTTGCTCATCGATCTGCGGCACAACCGTCTTATAGACAACTTTAGTGGTGTGGTTTCTCAACTTACTTCTCCGACCGCGTATGAAACAGCCGCCATTAAGACATATAACACTGCCGATCCATTTGCCGACATTTTAAAAGATTTTTCCGACATAACACGACTTTCACCCTATGGTTCAATAACGAAGTCTTCTATCTCACACAAAATTGATACGTCAGGGCAACCTGTCTTTTGCCGCCCACGACGTCTCTCTCCAGAGAAGCTGGCAGCAGCAAAAAAAGAATTTGAATTCCTGATAAAGGCCGGTATTTGTCAGCCATCCAACAGTAACTGGTCCAGTCCACTGCACCTAGTAAAGAAAAGTGACGGAACTTGGAGACCATGCGGTGATTACCGTGCACTTAATGCGCAAACGTTACCGGATCGTTACCCGCTGCCGTTTCTATCAGATTTCACCTCTAACCTGAGAGGTAAGAAAATCTTTTCTAAAATAGACCTGCAGAAAGCTTTTCATCAAGTTCCAATTCATCCTGATGACATCGCAAAGACGGCTATAAGTACACCATTCGGACTCTATGAGTTTAAATTTATGACGTTTGGACTATGTAACGCGGCCCAAACTTTTCAGCGACTAATAAACGAAGTACTTCGGGGTTTGGATTCGTCTTCCCGTATATCGATGACATTTGTGTAGCATCTGTTTCTATCGAACAACATCGCCGCGACGTCGCCGAGGTGTTTCGCCGTCTTCGTGAAAACCATCTCGCCATAAATTTAAAGAAATGCGAATTCGGAAAAAACAGTATTCAATTCCTTGGTCACCTCGTGAGCGCTGATGGTATTCGTCCTCTGCCCGAAAAAGTAGCAGCAATACGCGACTTTCCTAGACCAAAAGTGGCTCAGGAACTCAAACGTTTCTTAGCACATGTTGAATTTTTATAGGAAATTTTTGCCACATGCAATAACATACCAAACAAAAATACAACAGCTTATCACGGGGAATAAGAAAAACGATCGTACGCCATTAAAGTGGGATTCAGTTACTGAAGCGGCCTTCCAACAATGCAAAGACGAGCTCGCTAAGGTTACGCTTTTAGCACACCCCGCCGAGGACGCCGAGCTGGCAGTCTACGTAGATGCCTCCGACACGGCCGTCGGTGCAGCCTTGAACCAAAAAATCGAAGGTTGTTTTCAACCCTTAGCATTTTACTCAAAAAAACTAACTAGCACACAACAAAAGTACTCAACATACGACAGAGAGCTAACGGCGATGTACCAAGCAGTTTGCCATTTCCGGTACATGATAGAAGGACGACGATGCTACCTGGTCACCGATCATCGACCGCTGATTTTCGCGTTTAAACAAAACCTCGAAAAGGCTTCGCCTCGTAGAATCCGTCAATTAGACTTTATCAGCCCGTTCACCACGGACATTCGACATACACCAGGTATTAAAAACGCTACAGCCGACGCGCTTTCTCGTATAGAGTCAATCAGTAATATTGTAGACTACTCCCGCATAGCAGCAGCACAGCAAAGTGATGAGGAACTCCAGCAGATGCTTAAAGATTCAGGTACTCAAATGAATTCCCTTAAACTAAAACTTTTTTCAATCCCAGGCTACAACGGTCAGCTAATTTGTGATACATCGACATCGAATATTCGCCCTTTAATTCCGAAGGAATTTCGCCAACAGATTTTAACGGCGATTCATGGCTTATCACACTCAGGTGCTCGCGCTACAACCAAATTAGCCACTAGCAGATTTTGTTGGCCTGGGATTCGAAAAGATTGTACCGTTTTTGTTCGGAACTGCCTGCAGTGTCAACGGTCGAAGATTCATCGACACACTCATTCACCCCCAAATAAATACGAGCCAACTAGACAACGTTTCGCCCACATAAACATTGACATCGTTGGGCCATTTCCATTGTGTGAAGGCCAGCGATACTGTTTAACGATAGTTGATCGCTTTACTCGTTGGCCCGAAGCGAGTTCCAATTCCTGACATGAGTGCTGAAACCGTCGTACGATCCCTTTTGTCACAATGGATTTCAAGTTCGGTGTTCCCGCAAGAATAACATCGGACCGTGGCCGTCAATTTGAGTCCTCGATTTTCGCCGAGTTGGTAAACACGATCGGTGCAACACACCTCCGCACTACACCATATCACCCGCAGGCAAATGGGTTAATTGAAAGGTGGCACCGAACTCTTAAAGCAGCAATCTTGTGCCATAATCCAGCCAAATGGGTTTTTCATTTGCCTATGATTTTGCTTGGCCTACGGGTCGCCTTTAAACCCGACGTTAATGCATCACCAGCAGAATTAGTATACGGCGCAACCCCTATCAATTCCTGGAGAATTTTTTCAGCCAGTCAAAATAAACAACAGCGACAGCGATTTCGTTTCGGAATTTCGAACGGCCATGCAAAAGGTTAGGCCAACTAACACCGCGCATCATGCAACACCCCAAACTTTCGTTTCAAAGGACCTAAAGAACTCAACACACGTTTTCGTTCGCAACGATTCCATCCGACCATCACTCAGTCATCCATACGATGGTTCTTATTTGGTAATTAAACGATACGACAAATTTTACAAGATTTTAATACGTGGCCGCCAAAACAACATAAGTATAGACCGACTAAAACCTGCCTTTTTTTCAAACAAGGACACCATCAAAAATTCAACAAGCCCTAAAGAACCTGATGTTCCAGCTTGTCAACCAACTGATATTACTAGTTCACAATATTCATCGAACAATCACGCTAGTCAACTGCGACCACCAGACACATCAACAAATTCAACACCAAGGGTAAGCTTTTCACCCGAAATCAATCTGCCGAGAACTACCTCCTCTGGTCGCCATGTTCATGTCCCGCTTAGATTCAGGTGAGTCCGTTCCAGCGG
>CATIVE010000173.1:0-33622 GCA_949628195.1 Phasia obesa | reverse complement strand
GATACACTTCTGGTTTGTTGCGAATGCTTTTTTGTTTGATAAAAGAAGAGAAGAACAAAAAAACACTCGCACGCACACAACTACATCAAAAAGGGCCATTAAAAGGATGCACACATAACATCCGTTCATTCATTAATTCATATATTTATAATATATATATAAATTTTATATGTAAGTATGCTAACCTGCTTATATGTGTGCGTGTACAGTAATGAGCAAAACATTCGGCTTTCTTTAAATTATTTTCTTCAAAGGTTTTCATTACAAATTTCTAAGTTCTCTATTTGCTAGCCACCAACAAAATTATATTAACTAAAAACAACTAATGGTTACAGGGCCAAATTAAGGTCTTTAATCTTGCAAAAACTACTCTGGTACCATTTACAATCATTAGGCCTTCTTAAAACGGCGTTACTTTTGTGTTCTCGGATGATGTCAAATATCTTGGAGCCTTTTTTGACTTATCGCTTACTTGGACAAACTATACTACTGTACTACTTACAAGGCCATAAGGGCAATATAAGCCTGTCATATTGGACTTGAAGCCTAAATTATAAAACAAATTCTAACTTACTCTGCATGTGTCTTTATTACCGGAGCCAAGCTATAAGCGCTATGCTACATATTTATTTATTTATTGTAGTCAATGGATGTTATCCTTACAGACTATTACATAAAAACTTAAATTAGTAGAGATTTTATTATATTAGACAGTATTTAAAATTACAATTAAATTCCTTTTAATTATATTTAAATTTAAAGATAAATCAATATTTTTATAAAAATTATTGAATTGATTGCATAATCGGACAAGAGGATCAGCCATAGCGTAATTCGTACTACAATTTTGGACAAAAAGAGGCATAAAGTTACGCATATTACGACATGGAACATTAAATTTAATATTGGCCAACAGAAATTCACAACAAGTATTACCATTGATAGTACTTAACATAAAAGAAACATTTAACATAATGCGACGACTTTTTAGAGTAGGAAGTTTGATTAAAGCAAGCCTACTAGTATATGAAGGAAACCTCACATCGTCACGCCAATTTAAACCACGTAAGCAGAACAGCAAAAATTGTTTTTGAACAGATTCAAGAAGTCGGCAATGTACGTTATAATAAGGATCCCATATTACTGACTCATATTCCAGGATAGGTCTAACCAGAGCCACAAATAACTGTTTTGTGATGTAAGGGTCGGAAAATTCTTTTGACCAGCGCTTAATAAATGCAAGAACACCTCGAGCCTTGTTGACAGTCATTGTAATATGAGATATAAAATTAAGTTTAGGATCCAGCAAAATTCCAAGGTCCAAAAATGAATCAACTACCTCCAACTCATGTTCTCCTAAGAAGTAGTTAACAGTGATAAAATCACTCCTTGAAAATCTCATGCATTTACATTTTTTAATATTTAAATCCATCATGTTGTGTCTACACCATAAAACAAGATTGTTGAGGTCACTCTGCAAAATTTATATGATCTGCATAATGCTTGAAGCTATAAAAGATTTTGACATCATCAGCATACATTAATACATGTGAGGAGTTTATAACACTGGGAAGATCATTAATAAAAATGGAAAAAAGAATAGGTCCCAGGTGACTTCCCTGGGGAACACCGGACAAAAAAGCAATACATTTTGATGAACGACTATTAAAACGACCAGTTTGACTACGACATGTTAAATACGACTGCAACCAATTAAGGCTAATGCGGGTAACACCAAGCATGTTTAGTTTCATCAGAAGAAGCTTGTGATTGACCTTATCAAATGCTTTGCTAAAATCTGTATATACAGCATCAGTTTGTTTCTTTTCAATAAAAGCAGAGTTAATTAAGGAGGTTAGTTGAAGAATATTTGTAGTAGTTGAACAACCCTTTCTGAAGCCGTGTTGATTGGATGATAAAATAGAAGAAAATAGATGACAGAAGTAATCAGCAACAATTTTTTCAAACAATTTTGGAATGGCACTTAGTTTAGCTATTCCCCTGTAGTTCGCGATTTCAGACTTATTACCAGATTTGTATAATGGGATAATAAAAGATTCTCTCCAAAACTTAGGAAAATAACCATTTATAATAGAAATATTGAATAAAAATGTTAAAGGAGTAGCTATTAACTCTGCGCAACGGTTTAAAATACAGCTTGCTACACCATCAGGGCCATGGTTAAATGACATCTTCAACTTCTTCAAGTTATATACAACTTCAGTCAAATTTAATGTTGGAAGACAAATGTTGTTGTTAGAATTGCTAATGTATGGATATTCATTTTTATCATTAAATTGATCGTTGGAGTAAGTACTGGCAAAAAAGTCAGCAAACATGTTGGAAATAATACTTTCATCACTAGATTCACATCCACAAAACTTCATTACAGAGGGATAGCCGCTAGATTTTCTTTTCGAGTTTACAAAAGTATAAAATGATGTCGGATCACGAGTAAATATATTTTTCATACCGCCACTATACATAACAACGCAAATGGAAGCATACAGAGATGCTCAACAGCCTAGTGGGACATCTAGTAGAAACCTAGTGGGACATCTACGCTTACTTAATATTCATGGACGACCCTAGCCTTAGGATATCTGATAAAATTTAACAGACGCAATTGTTGCACAGGAACTTTAATGTCCTTATTCCCGATATGCGACGTTGGAATAACCAGACCTGGTGGTCCAAACTTTCAACTGCCCAAAGACAGAGGGTATAGAAATATAGCATTAACCCGGGTTTGTCATGGATTGGAAATCTCTAAACGAACTCGGTTCTCACAGCAGTTTATCATAATGTTAGGTTCCCACCTAGGACTGTTCTTTTGCATATCCACTAGATATGCTAAGGAAAAAACTGAACCGAGCAGGTCGAAGCAGAGAGGACTCTGCTTCGACCTGCTCGGTGTGCATTCCAAAGGCTACTATCACGTCATAAGAATTACCTAAGCTTTCTTTTGGGATGTCTTACCGTACATTGTGGTCTTCATTACCAATAGGAAACACTGAGTTCAAAATTTACTGGTACGAGAGACTTCGGAACACCTGTTTTGTGCTTGTCCTTCCTTGGAATCTCGAAGAACAAAATTCCTATGAGAAACTCTTTTATCTCCAGGGGATGTGAATGATCTCTCACCGTATATGATTATTTTCTGTATTTATAGCCTAGAAATTTTACGGTTGATGTAAATGTTATATAAAAGATCCCTTGGGTCGAGGTACTTAGGGAATATTATTTAATATATAAAAGGTCTTCAAAACGTTTGCAGCTCTTATTTCCTTTTTTTTACCAGTGTTTATAAGTAGCATTCAAAAAGTAATTTTGTGTTTCGGATGTGCCATGGGTTCCCCTTTCGCGGTTAAACTGGATTGTAGTTGTTAACTTCAAACCTTATTGCCGAAGCTTCTACATCCGGAGTCGTATTCTCGTTTATCTGATATTCTGAAGGGTTTTCATTTTACAAACACAAGTCTTTGCACTTTCTTGGACAGATTTATTTATTCCGCTAACATTTATTACATTTCCCCATTTTTTAAAGATCAAGTTATCCTCCTCTTGTGAGTTTTAAATTTCCAAGGTCGACCTGATGTGGAGCTACCACAGTACGCCTTTAAGTCTGAATTAACTGATATCCAGAGTCAGCATACGATCTACTAAAAACCTCTAGGTCATCCTTTGTAGTGTTTGCTGTCCGTAGTAGTAGGAAAATATTTTTTAAGAGTTTATTCTTCCCACTCAATTTATTTAGTCAGCACTCCTCTATTTATAAAAGCTATTTTATAATAAAAAAAAGAATAACAAAAAGAGCAGTTCATAAAAGTTTACATTTTGGTTGCAAATGTTTTGTCCTCCACTGTACGCGTTTTATGATAAAAATATTTTCAGTTTTCTTTGAGAGTAAGATTTTCTTTGGTTTTTTTTTTATTATTTTATTCATCACAAAGTGCATTTGTGTTTGTGTGTCTATCCATTTTGAAATATTTTATGAGTTTTTCATTATTTTTCAGTTTATGGCCTTTATCTCAGAAAAGTTGTTCATTTCCTTCAAGAAAAAATAACGAAATTTTTGTGGAAATGCAATATATCTTTTTCTGTTTCAGATATTTTTTTTATGATTTTTATTTGAATTTTTTTTTTAACTAAATTATTCTCTAGTTTTGGAAACTAATTTTTCTGATGAAAAGTCGATTTTATGTGATTTTAAGAAAATCATTCTCGCAAAAAAAACGAGTTCAAACAGACAGGCGGGGATCAAGCCTGTCTGTTTTGAACTCTAAACTAAATTTAAATATTAAAAGGAAGTAATATGTAAGTATTAAAAGCAAGAGAAAGCAAATACGCTAAAACCACCTCTGCTATTGAAACACCCTTTAATTTTCAATTTTAGTTTTTTTCTTTTCGTTATATCGTAAAAAGTTTCACACTGTGTGAAGGCTGTGCTTGTTGCGGTGGAAATAATAGGGCATTATAGGTACAAATTTCTTATATATGGGTCACCCTTTAGTTATTAATTTGGGGTTTTTATTCCTTTTTATTATACACACTCTGTGTAAGCTTCAATTGTCTGCCCGTTACGGTTCAAGAAGCTTGAAATAAATTACGTATTTTATGGACCACCCTTTAATTTTATTATCTGCGATTTTATCGGCAATATAGGTACATAATATTTTAATTTTAATTGTGTTTCTATAACGATTCAATAACGATTCAATAATACCATATACGTAAAATGAGTCTTCCTTGTGTAAATTCTTTGACTTTTATCTTTTCCAGTGTCTGTCTATAACAATTCAAAAGATAACAACATTCTAGATGTAAGTCAAATTTTGTCAAATAATTTCTTTTATATTTGTTAAAGAGCATACAATTACTTAAATTTTTAACTTTATTGTGCCTATAAACCTATGGCGACACCCTTTAATTTATAATTTAAAATTATATACATGTTGTTGTAGAGTATATAAGAAGAGAATATTCTGTGAGATATTCAAGTGTATATTTCTTCTATAAGGCCATATATCGGTGGCAAGTTACGTCACCTTTGGGGTCACGCTTTTTTTAATTTTAAATTTAATTGTTTTCTTACTTTTTGCATTAATTTTATTCGAGAGCAACAGTGATACGCACTTAGATAAATTTAAAAATGTGTGTCCTTTATGTTTCAAGAGATACGTAAATGTCAGATGTAAAAAAATAGCGAACTGAAAGAAAGGAAGGAAAATTTTATTTCTTTTTCGAACTCAGTTTAGAAGAACGAAGATTAATTCCAAGACCGAATTTATACGATGCCATTTTTTCATGCCATTTTTTTCATGTCTCTTTTAAAGTTGCAGCGAATTTCATGGCACATTTTTACGATGAATTTTTTCACGCAATCGGCATGAATTTGTTTTTGACATTTTCTTTTGATTTAATATTCGTAATTTTTATTGTTTATGCGTTATTTGAAAAAAATATATGCACTCGTACTATATAAATACAAAATAAATAAAAATGAAACAAGCAAATAACGAAATTTTACAAGAAATTATTAAAATCATACCGAAATGTATTCATAATTAAACCAAACAATTTCATTTTTTGAAATCAACTCTGAACGAACGAAAATTGCACAAAGCAAGTGTAAAAAAATCCCCTCAAAATTCAAGCCATGCCATTTTGTTTACCCCGCTTGCTTCTCTACACCTCTTGCCAACAAACTAAAATTGCATGCAACCAGTTTCATGACAAATGTCATGGTGTAAGTTGGCTCCAACACAGTAGAAGATGTCACCTCACACGGCTGCGATAGAGGTCAAATTTAAACATGTTGGAAAGTATACATAGCGCCATCCCTGGCAAGTGGATGGTGCCCGACTTCAAAACTTAAACTGAGATACTCCTTTAGTATGCTCATGCCAAATTTTAGATCAATCGGCCCGGCCTAGCTCTTTACAAATGGTTGAGTTATTTCCAAAATATTTTAAATCTGCCACACTGTGCACTGTGAAATAGGCAGTAAATCTTTTTGTATAATTTTAAGCATAGGTCGACTAGAAGATACAATAGGATATATCTGTTTTCTGAACTAGGACCACGATTATACCTTTTTAAATCTAATTTTAATATTATTGAATACTGAAATTTTTATTAGTCGAACTACATAATTATATTTTTTAACATATAAACGAATTTTTTTCACATATTTTCTTTAAATTTAATCACCTAATTTGTAATTAATATTCTTTCAACTAAGAGAGAATATTACGAACTTAAGCCTAATTTCAAAAATTCATTTATATTTTAATACTACCTGGGCTCGCCACTTCGTCACCGTCCTTATTGTGCTCTGAAAGTAATCTACTTTAAGTCTCTTACTTTTATAGTGCTTCTTTCTTAGAGAGAATAAAACGAACTTAAGCTTGACTATAATGTATGTGCTTTAGATATTTTAAATGCTTTTACTCTATATATGTTACCAGCAGATACATAGGCTTTATATAAAATTCTAAACTTTAAATAAAAAATGTTTGCCCTGTATGTGGGCGTAAAAGTGGGTGTGGTAATTTTTTTACCGTAAAAATCTAAGTTGGGTTATGCTGAAGATCTAAAGAAAAAGTTTGCCAACTCGGTGCAGTCGTTCTTTGAAATTAGATAAATCAAAAATTTGTGCTTTAAAGTGGGCGTGGTAAATTTTTTTTACCGTAAAAACCTAATTTGCTTTATGGCGAAGATCTAAACAAAATTTTCCAAATCGGTGCGTGGGCGTTAAAGTGGGCGTGGCAAATTTTCCTCAACATAAAAACCTAAGTTGGGTTATGCTGAAGATATAAAAAAAAAAATTAGCGAAATCGTTCTCAAGTTATGCGCTTAGCAACGGACAGCATTTCATTTTTATTTATATAAATAGATTATTTAAAAGGTAAACAGGCTATATCTGTTTCCTGATAGATGGCGCTATTGTAGAAATCTAAACAAATGATTTATTTATTTATTTATTTTTTTTTAAGAGAAGTAACACTCAGGCAATTAATGCCTCTATTAAATGTGTTACTTCCTTTGGAAAGAGGTAGTAGTAGATAAGACAGATGGTTAGTGTGATAGTTAAGCTACACATCTGGCAACACTATAATTGCACGTTATGATTATTTTTAGAACAGTATTGCAACGCCTCTGGTGTTATTTAGGCGAATTAGTTTGAAGCTAGCATAGCCAATTTATAATTATTTTACTTCGCCGGCGATTTAGTGCTATGTGGTAATGCCGGCGAGGGAAGGCGCTGTGATATTCATTGTTATAAAGAAAAATTAATACATATCAGAAAAATTTATGTTGCCTCGGCTGAGTATTGAACTCGTGACCATTGCTTAGTAGTGAACCACTTAAGCTACAGCACCCCTAAAATCTTCGAAATTAATTACTCACAGGATGTACTTAAGCTAAATAAAAGTTAGTTTATTTCCTCAGTGCTTAGAAACAGCCTATTAATGAACCCAGTAGCTAGTAAAGTATAATATTTTACGAGTTACGATATGAATATAAAGGGTGTTTATTATATATTGGCATTACTTTTCAAGATGGCGCCAGCTGTCAAGTGATTTATTCTGTTTCGTTTGGCAATTCATCATGAATAGACTCACGCCTGAAAACGCCTGAAAATGGGCCCAAAACGAGATTACCGTTGTTCCCGATTTTCATAAGCGAATTTTGTTTAGCGATGAAGCGCACTTCTGGTTGAATGGCTATGTCAACAAACAAAGCTGCCGCATTTGGAGTGAAGGTAATCCTCAAGTGTATGTCGAAACACCGGTATATCCAGAAAAACTGACTGTTTGGTGCGCTTTATGGGCTGGTGTAATCATTGGTCCGTACTTTTGGCGATGGTGGCCAGAACGTTACAGTCAATGGTGATCGGTATAGAGTCATGATTACTAACTTTTTCATCTCTGAATTGAATAACCATGATGTCCAGGAGATGTGGTTTCAACAAGACGGCGCAACATGGCACACAGCTCGTGCCAAAATAAATTTATTGAAAGACACGTTTGGTGACCGCCTAATTTCACGTTTTGGACCTGTGAATTGGCCTCCAAGATCTTGTGATTTAACACCGCTAGACTACTTTCTGTGGGGCTATGTAAAGTCATTGCTCTATGCGGATAAGCCACAAACGCCTGACCATTTGGAAGAAAACATTCGCCGTGTTATTGCTGATATACGGCCACAAATGTTGGAAAAAGTTATCGAAAATTGGACGTCCAGATTGGACTACATCCGCGCCAGCCGTGGCGGTCATATGCCAGAAATCATATTTAATATGTAATGCCACAAGATTATCTTTCGGATAAATAAAATTCATGTCAATCGAATAATCCATCGTTGTTTTATTGCAACTTAAAGTTCTATACCTCTATAAAAAACACCCTTTACATATATAATTTCCGATATGAATATGAATTTTAATGTTTAATCCTCTTTGGTTTAATCTATACAAAAGGGAATTTAGAATTTATTTTTCTACATTTTAAGTTTTGCAGTTTCGCTTATAAGAAGGCAATTAAATGGCAAGTTTGTAAGAACATTTGATAAAACCTCTGACTTTGTTATTATTGCAAACATAAATGTATGTTTTGTTTCTTTTCCTTTTAATTTCCATAAACAAATAACCATTGAAATATATTTTATCTTGTATCTTTGTACTTTTATTCCCAATTGCATTATTTCCAAACTCATACGAGCAAAACAACTACAATTATTTCTTTGAATAAAAGAAACACACACGTCTAGAATATTAAGTTTTAAGCAAACTTTTCAAATAGTTTTCATGTTTAATAAACACAACAACTTGTATAGTTTTGGTTTTTATTTTTGAAACAAATATAATTTGAAATGAAAGTTTTGCGGTTCTGGGTTTCCTTTTGAATTAAATAAAACAAAGAAATATTTTTAAATTTGTACATGAGTAAAGAAATAGTTGTAAAACAAGTTACCATAAGAAAATTTTTCTTCTAAAATAAGTGAATTTAATATTGGGAGCGACACTTGAATTTCTCAAATAAATTAAAATATTTGTTGAATATTTTTTAAAGAAATTATAAATACGAAAATATATTTGACACATAAATTAGTAAACATGTGTGCACAATTTAACTTCAGGCTTATTAATTATGAAGTTTATACAATTATCAGTGTAATTGTGTGTCAAAATAAAAGGTATGAGAGTGTTGAACTGATGCAAAATTCATTACACTCGAAAATAAAAATAGGTTATAAAGGGTGGTTAAATTTGTAAGGCCAAAGTTGATTTTGAATAAAACACGAATTATTTAGGAAATTATTGTCATTTCATTTTGTTTTGCTAATATTGGTATGGTTCAATTATGTATGTATGGAACAAAATATCGGCCAAATGGACGCCGCGACTTAGGCGGCACACCTCCATCCGATGCTCCAAATTTTCGATGACGCTAAGGCATAATTGAGGTTCAATTAGCTCTTACCCCCGGGGGTTCCAATTGTCACTGCAGGAATGGCAAATGCTTTGACGCGGTTCAATCGGGGAAAATAGGGGCACCAGACGCTAGGGTTCCTAGAGCCTAAATCTGGAAGAAAAGGTCTGCGATAAACATTGCGGGTCCTCTTCGAGGCCCGACCAGTACCTAAAGGACTGGTACCACGGGAATCGGTGGCCCCACATAGAGCCTATCCTCTCTGTGACCGGTTATTGGTGAGGCCCCCTTCGGGGGTACACGTGGTGGTTGTGCTTTAAGATCGATTACGTAGGTAAGGTGCAAGGTCGATGAAGTAAAAAACAAAAATAGTCAAATAGATAGTTCGTACTCGTATGTAGTTCACAAATAATTATATAATGGATGCGCTCATAAGCTCATGAGCAAGTGGTCATACTCTAACACAAACTAGCTTATTGAACACATGCGTACATAAACGCAAGGAACTGCACTGAATACCTTAAAATGAACGTAAGTAATGTTGTGAAAAATGCAGTGGGTTTTTTGTTTGTACACTGGAACTGTGTTCGTGTTTCACTCAAAGCAGAAAGCTGTTTGAATTTTACATACTTATTCAAACTTGTATCGTGTCTTCTTTGGGCTGTTCATTCTCGGCATTGGCCCCCACTACTGGAAGCCGTGGAATCTAATACTATTTTATGTTTTTTTTTTCAAGTTAGAGACTTATGCCCACCAGTCCTGGAGGTGTTAATTAGAAGTAATTGAAATTAAAATAAGGTGCTACAGTCAATTATAAAATTCTCGAGTTTTTTTTAGAGTTAAAGATCTTTAAATTCGCGGAATACTGTTTTTTGTAACAGCTGTTTTTATAGTTTTCTGTTGGCTGGCAATTTAACATGAAGAGACTCACCCCAAAGCAACGTTTTAAAATTGTTTAAGTTTAATTTAAAGATCATAATTCAATTCAACACTCATCGGGCGTTACATGGATTTTATGTTCATAATCGTTTATAAAAACGATTAATTTAAGAAACTATGGAATCTTTCAAGCCATTGTCTTAACACCATAAAATCCAGTAAAACTTCCTATTTGCTGCGCTTAGTGAGCCGTTGGATTCATTGCTCCTTATGTCTTTATAAATAACAATGGTCAGTCAACGATTACTGGTATAGAGACATGTTTATTTACTTTTTCGTACCTCAATAAGAAAGCATTAGTATTCTAGACATGTTGTAGCAGTTGGATGATTCAACATATCATAAAGCGCACGATACAATCAATTTACTGAGAGAAACATTGGTCGAATTAATAGGAATAGGCCTTTTTACTCCTCCTTTAGTAGTCACAAGGCCTTCTCGTCGCATTCCATACTCAACTTATTTTTACACAGGCAGTCTTTCACTCTAACTTCTAGCGGCAAGCGTTACAAAAGGTCTTCCGAAAATTGTCTGAAAAATTTATATATTAGCATGGAATGCGACTAGAAGTCCTTGTATCTCCAAAAGAAGGATTAAAGAGGCCACCTAGAAGGCCTTCGTATTTCTTCTTTTTATAACTGAGATGTTTTGGGGTTTTTAAGTTAGATTTTTAGGTAATGCAGTGTCTCTCAACTGAATAACACCATCTTAGTTTGAGGATCGACTTGTAACGTAGAGTTTTGCAAGATAAGCTTCCGGAATGAGTTTCTGTCTAATTTGTGTTTACTTTATTTCATTATGGTTTTTTCAACTAAGACACCGATCAAGATGTATTGCGGTATGTGAGTACATATGTATTCCTCACCTTTATTCTCTAGTTTTTTAACCGGTTTTTTTTTCAACAGATTATCTGGTTTGGTAATTATAATGAAGAATTACGTAAATACTTAAAAAACCTGTGTCGTCAGCAAATGTCGATATATGAACTCGTTTCCTAGTTAGCTTAAGGATAAGGAAATATACTAACTCCAAAACTCTGGCTTCAATTGGCAGAGATAAGCTTAAAAATATTCCACTTTTAGTTGATCAGCTACATAACTTTTTAAAAGCTTAAACAAATTTTATAATTCATAAGAAATATATTTCGTTTGTAAGAGAGAGAGAATAAAAACGAACTTAAGCTTGACTATAAATTTCATTGTATGTAATCAAAAAGTTCTTAAAAAATAAACAAGAAAAATTAATTTAAAGTAAATAAAAAATATAAAAAATAAAATGAATATTTCCAAAAGGAGTTTATTATTTTTTGTTATTTACCGCTTTGAAAATTACAAATTGAAGAAATACATATATAACTTTTAAATATAAAAAATTATATGAAAAATTAACCTACTTTCCTTCAGTTTTACCGCCGTTTTCTTGATAATCTGCAAAACCGGACACCACAAATTTATAGTTGCGACTTTTACAACTAAAAATTAACAACTTTAGTTGCCAGTTGCCATACGTAATACCATTTCAGCAACTGGCAACGCAACTGAGATGAGATTGCCATCCATAATCGAGATGTAAACCTTTTATAAATTAAAAAAATATTTTTATGCATCCAATTCTATAGAATGTTTATATTTTTTAGGGTTGCCAATATTTAGTGCACAAATAGCAGAAAATTGATTTCTTGCCTCAATTTAGGGTCATCTACTGCTATATTTCATATCTAACCGGTAACATTTTTTGAGTGTATCTCTACTATATCTAATAACTATGTTACTCGTAAGTTAATACATTAATTTAATTTTATTTGGGGTAGGTCAAGTATTTTTCTTACGTTGTATGAGTATGAAGTATTTCATATTAAAATGTTTGTCTATTTATGTTGACAAAAATGGCACATCTACTGCAAATTTCGTGGTCACCAAATGTATCGACCACAAAGACAATAAATTATAACCAAAGTTTGGCTGAAGGCTAAAGCAAACAAATAACCCAACAGCAAAAAGCCAACCAAAGTGGTCGGGTTTATCATTTCGAACATTATTTGTTGGCAAAGACAATGTACAAATGAGTACTTAAGCTAAACATAAAGAAATAAAGGTTATTTCAACAGGAGGGGTTATATTCCTTAATTTCTTAAGAGACATAAACATTCTGCTAATAGTTAACTTTAATCAAAATCTATTAAAAATAACTCACTATTATCCATTTAGGTCACCTGCAAACATCTCTTTTTAAATTACCCTTTTTTCAGACAACATACAACTGGCATTTAAGTTAAATATTTACCCAAGTACTTCCTTTCTTCCTTCCATTTATTTATTTAATAGAGATTTATACGATAAACGATTAACGTTTATGACATTTTCCAATAAATGAGCAAAATGTGTGTTCGGTGGCAAAGATTAAACTAAATTTATTGTATTTATTTGATTTTCTTACCTCGTACTTGGATGTTTTCAATCTATTAAAAAAAATAAAAGAAAATTTAAGGAAAGTACTTAAGTTTATTGCGAGAACGCATTTGAGTATTAGTGAATGATAAGGAACTGTAATCGAAATTGAATTAAATTAAATTGAATTAATAAAAAGTGATCAATATGAACACATGGTATTTTTAGTAGATGGAAATATAACGATAAAATTGAATTGCTGTTTAAAAAAGTGTTGGTATTTTCATTAATATCTTTATATTTAGTTCACAAAAGAATACAAAAAAGTGTATTAAGGTAGTGGGGACATTAATATAATGGCAAGCGAGCAACTCGTCTAGAAGATTTATATAGAAACAACTCAGATACTTGAGTGCTTTTCATAAAAATTTTCTAAATGAGTTTCTTCTAGCTTGCAGTACAGTAACAGCACTTAAGTCCACAGGCGGTCTAGAAGGAGAAAGGAAAAAAAGCTGTTGGTTCCTTTGTGTTATCTGTAAGGGGAGGAAGAAACCAAGGACCGATATCTCATAAATTCCTATCAGGTGCTTTTATTCTTTTGTTGACTTTTAACACCTTTAAGTCAATGCTTACGGGGTATATGAGAGCACCAGTCCTTGGGGACTAGCTAGCTGGAATCTAAAACTGGAAGATAAAAAGCAGTGTTGCACACAACTGTTAGCGCGGAAATAGTTAGCCCCACAGGGCTCTTCGGGAAGTATCTTGGTGGCTGTGATTTTGATTATGATTTTGGTCTCCAACTCCTAAACAAGGGGTATGAGAATGGTCCTGCCAGTCATGTGTTAAAATTGCTACTTATTGTGTACGCTATGCGCAGCATGGTCGTTGATAAAAACACATTATATTTGCCCAGTGGTAAGACCACCGTCAGCTAAAGGCAATACACCTGGCACATATGTAAATCTTTATCACATTGAGGCCTTCCCCCCAGGGGAAAACTGACTTATTGAGATCTAAAACTTGACGGAACAGCCTTCGAGGTAAAGGAGTGGTGCCCCTCTTGATGTTCAACATTGCCTGTCAGGAGTTTAGATAGTCTCCATCTGCTAAACAAGGTGTATGAGAATGTTCCTCCAAGTCATGTTCTAAAATTGCTACTTCTTGTGGACGCTATGCTAAACAAGGGCGTTGATAGACGCATCATATTCACCCAGTGGTAACACCACCATCAGGTTAAGGTGACAAGCTAAGGTGTCCATCACAATAATAAGTTAAAGAAAAGCGGAAACAAAAATAAGAAAGATAAAACTATTAGTAAAGATAAGTGATCTCATGAAATATTCTGCAACAATATTTCTGTTTTCTGGATTAAATATCAGAACCAGTTACAATTCCTTAGTTTAATTCATATAGACCGTCAAATCTCAGAAATTTGCAGCTTTTGTATCTGCGATGTCCTTCAAGGCTTTCATTAGAAACTCAGAAATACCAAATCAACCTCGTTCAAACCATATCTGAATTTTTTCCGTTACACCTTTTATAAGCATACCCCTTTCACTCTATCTCTATCTTTTTCTCCATATTTTTACCGATTTGCAGTTATTGTTTTTGTTTCTTCCCAAGTTAATTTTTTCTAGTTCTTGGAGTATTGTGTGGCCAGGAGTTTTTTGGTCAACCACCAGTCCACTCTATCGCCATTATTGTAATACTATAAGTAGTTTGCCTGATGGTATGGCCGATATACTTCCATTTGCTGTTCTTTATCTGCTTCACTACGAGTTTCTCATTAGTCATGTTCCACAGTTCTGTGTGGTTTACGTGGTTAGTCCAGTATATTTGGCACTTGATTCTAAGTCACTTGTTAGTGAATACTTGTAGCTTTTGAATGATGACATTCGATATAAGCCAGGTTCAACCACCATACAATAGAGTTTACTTAACTCACGCTTTGAATATTCTGAGATAAGCTCGTCTAGATATTAGTGAGCTTTTCCATAATGATTGCAGTTGTCCGAATGCTGCTTTCGCTTTATTGGGTCTGTTGTTTACAATAGTATTTGCCATATCCTGAATAGTAAATCCTGAATAGTAAATTCAGGATATGGCAAACACACAAGAAAATGTCGAATAACTTGCCATCTGGAAAAAGTTTGTCGGGCATTCCTGGACTAGGTCGAATGATCTATAAAAAATTGTGAATTACCTGTGTGAGTCGGGCTGTCGGTAAGTTTGTGTATTTTTTTATATATCCTAAAACACCATAGCCAATTCTTCTTTATTTGGCATAGCTCCGATTCGAAAACTCTAATTTAATTTAGCTTAGATCCTTTCTAAAAATCAAAAAATAATTTGGAATTCCTTGCTTAAACGTTTATATAGTTTATTGAAAAATAAAGACCTGCAAAAAAACTTTAATCCTCAAGTAGAAGAAATTGAATCACCTCTTGAAGAATAGCTGTGTTGTTATATATTCCATAAGATTTGAAATATTACTCATATTTCCGGCGATGCTGACAAGTAGGAATAATTACAATTAAAAGAATAATGCTTTAAACATATTTACAAAAAATACTCCTCCATAGTTTTTTAAGTACGATAAGGAAAATCATTAAATTCTTGAAGAAAGTTACTGCTATTAAGGACATTTTACCGCTGATTTCTGGGACAGTATCAGGAGAGTCCAAGATCGTTGAGGAATTTATAATTTAAACCTTAATCTTTACTTTCTTACACTAACAAGGATTCTGATAATTTTCGGAGGTTTAATGCAGTTGGTTGTATA
This sequence comes from Phasia obesa, assembly GCA_949628195.1. Taxonomy (NCBI): domain Eukaryota; kingdom Metazoa; phylum Arthropoda; class Insecta; order Diptera; family Tachinidae; genus Phasia; species Phasia obesa. Next base: position 18,077 of record CATIVE010000173.1, on the reverse strand, counting down.
CTGGTGTGCATAAAACAAAAGACGGGCAATGCAGTCCTTGGGGTGGTATCGGCACGAGGCCGATATTCTCAAGCGATATCACCATTTACATAGACAGCCAGGCGGCTATAAAAGCACTCCAGGGAAAGTGTATTACATCGAAGGTAGTCAGCTATTGTCGCAGAGAGCTCTCAACGAACAACACATACTGAAACTGTGCTGGGTACCCGGTCATTACAACATCGTAAGCATACACCCTGGTCTCACTACTATGTTTGGGAAGATAAGAGAGAAATTCGGAAATGATGCTGACGAAATTCTTGCTGGAGGAGAAAGGTAATGGGTAACAGAATAAGCGGTTACGTATGAGTAAATCTAAACTGAAAATGTATGTATGTATGCATGTATGTATGTATGTATGTATGTATGTATGTATGTATGTATGTATGTATGTATGTATGTATGTATGTATGTAGGTCTTTTAGCAGGTCATAATGATCTCAGATATTGAAAAAGATTCGAATTTGTGATGATGGTATCTGCTGAAGTGTGACGAAGAAGAGGAAAACATATTCCACTAACTTTGTCAACGCCATCTATTATCAGACAGTCGTAATAAATGTATTGGCTGATTTACGAATCCCACGGGACTCCTTAGAGGGATTGATTAGAACAGAGCTATGTACATTGGAGAATATCAGAGGAGTCACTATGGAACAATCTTGTGCATCTATACATTTATAATTATGTGTGATCTTCTCTTAACCTAACTAGTAGTTACATTCACAGTGATAAATACATGTATTTACTATACATGGGCGGGCGTGTGCTAGCACTTTGTGTGGACAATAAACGAGCTATTCGAGATTTGTTGTTACAAAAGGTACCAAAATTTTAAGCAGGAATCGAACCTGACACTTAAAAACATTAAGATGATGCTTTTATCGTTTTGTAAGTATAGCCTGGGGGGTTACTGCGTATTTCGATTCGAAAGAAAAATTGTTCGAAACACAATGTAAAAGACATACAAATTCGAATGATTTTTCTTTCGAATCGAAATACGCAGTAACCCCCTGACTTTATGCTGCATAATTTGTTAGCATATGTGACCGCGCACAGAGAAAGATATCTAAGGGTAGGTTGACCGATTTTTTTATAATTGGCTTAATATTTACTGAAGAATAGAATGGGAATGGTCACGGACTCTGTCGAGCTGAATTCGAAATAAAATTTTGGACTTTCTGCAAATAAGTTGAGTGCAGAAAAATAAAATTAATATTTTTTCAAAACTTTGAAGTCTTTCAGTGAACCGCTTCAAAGAGTTAACCAATTTTTTTTTTAATTGAGGCAAAATTTAGTGGGAAATCGAATGGAAGTTGTGGGCGTCCAGTACTCGTTGAAGTAAGACTAAAGATTCAGACAGATACATATTTCATGCGGATGTTATGAGGGGCCTTAGCGTAAAGGCTAACTCATATCTGGGCTTACTGATGTGAAAGATGGTGGAAAACTACCAGTCAATAAATCACTAAAAAGGAAAGACGTGACATACTACTAATATTAACGACATTTTGCTCCAATCAAAGGTTTTCATTAGTTTCAGATAAAAATTAAATTAAATTGTTAATTGATTCACTTATTTACTTAATTGGAAATTTTTCTGTTCTTTCTCAAGTAAGATTTTTATTAAGTTAATTAAAAAATTAATTACATTTGTAACTAAAACTTATTAAAACCATTAATTGATGCAAATATATTTTTCTGTGTAGAAACCTATTACTTTTATTACTTTTGTTTTATTGTGTTTGCAAACGAATATAAAGATATTTTTTAATTTTATCCAAATTAAAAATATTCAACCTTTTCAATAGTAATTCATTCTTGACTATGTCTTACAGTTCGTCATAAAAAGAAATTTCCATTACTTTTATGTTAAACTAACTAATTTAATTTTTTTTAAGTTCTAATCAAATTAGTTTAAATAATAAAACAAATTATTCTGTTGAAATCAAAAGCACTGAAGCCACTATTACCACTTTTATCAAACTCATGACTGAACAACTGACACCAAAGCTACGCCATAAGCTCTTGTCTCCTTTTCATTGTAACGTTGATCAACATTTTTAATTTTTCTATTTACTCGTAAGTTTTAGTCTCGAGCTACAAGCATTAAGATTAAATTTAAAACAACCAATTTAAAGTTCTTGACTTACGAAGGTAAAGGTAAAAGTAATAAACACAAAAACAAAAAATCTAAGACCCTTAAATATAATTATGCGCATACTTCGTACAGATAACCTTCCGTTTAAAAAGAGTTGGATAAAAAAACAATAACGTAAACACGTCATATGCACGTTAAAATAAAAATGCAACGATGATCGTAAAATTTACTGAATTGAAGGAAAAAATATTCGCACAAAAGAAAAACAATGAAAACAAAAACAACAACAAAAAAATGCCAACCAAGGATATTTTTTACGATGCTACAGTCTGGCAAGCATTAGAAAAATAAAGAAAAAGTCAATAGTGAACTATGGGGTAAATAAATTACAATGCACTGATAATTTAAAATGTGGTTTTAAATTTGGAACTCAAAAAATAATTATCAGGATATACTAAGACCTCTCAGTAGCGATCGATTGTTATTCTGATGACTAAACCAGAATACGTTAAAAATAAATTACCTCTTTTCTTAGGAGTTTTATGAAAGCTTGCATACGTCAGCCAATATTATGTAAAACACCTAAAGTCTCTACTTTGAGTAAAAAATGGCATATTAATCGGTTTGTATTTCAAATAGATGCAGTTCAATGAGTACTTATAAGGGGACCCCTAGTCCCATCTAGAAATTATTGCATTTTTTCTGTTTAACTCTTCACCACATTTGGAAAGGGTATATATAAGTTTCGTTCCCGTAATTTCTGCAATAATCATTTCCGTCTCTATAAAGTATATCTTTCCGTTAGTCGGTAATCAGATTAAAAGTAATTTTACCTGGGCACAAAAAAAGCTACACAAAATTTAAGTACAACAATCTGTCAGGCATAGTTTGGAAAGATTTGCTATTAGCAGTGCCGGATTAAACGAATCGGAGGCCCTAGGCCCTTGAGAGTATGGGGCCCCCTTTTTTCCAATAACTGTTGAATTAATCCTAAATTTGATCTTTAATAAGCTTCAAACAACCTAATCGTGTCATTTCAAGGATCTAAACACAATAAAATAAACAAAACATTTTATTATAAAATAAATTTTATATAAAATTTTTGATTATTAATAACAGTACATTAAGTTATAAAATAAACTTTGGACAACGCCTAACATGACGTTAAAAAACTTTTTTTCTACACTTTCGTTCGCTGAACTCGTTGATGATATCTTCAAAATCAATTTCACGAAGAACATCTGATTCAATCGACATCAAACTTAGCATGTCAAGTCGTTCTTGACCTATAGTACTTCTTTGCTCGTTTTTGATGCGTTTTAGCTTCGAAAAAGATCGCTCTCGAGTTTTGTTTTCAAATTCCTCAAATTTGTCTCTCATCTCATCTAACAAATTTTCTAGCGATGAGTACAATAACGCGCATGTAGCCAGAATAATTTCTTCTGACTGTAATGCTTTGCTTGTTGCCCGAAAGTTATTCAAAATATCGCTCCATAAAACAAGCATGAAAACAAATTCAAAGGTTTGAATTTTATTCGCAAGACATTCAGCTTCGTGTCTACAGTCTTTTTTTGTGAAGAATCATCAGCAATTTCATTTAGTGCTGCTACAATTTCATTGAAAGAATTGACAATTGCCTGAGTGGCGTTCGCGTGAGCTTCCCAACGATATATTGATTCAGAATATAAAAAAGAATTTAAAAAAGTTAAAAATCTTTCGACAGGTTTCCCGTTCTTAGAAACGTATCGGACAACTATACTAAGTTGATCAACATGAGCGATATCTGGAGTTGAATCGACTGAAAGACTAAAGTAACGCGCGGCCAAAATTTCGTTTACAATATGAGATCTAACTTTTAAACCCATAATGTTGATCAACTCCTCGCAAATTGTTTTTGATAAATAAGAAGGATGCCCTTTTCCTCGGTCTGCAAAGTTTTCAATGTGATTTTTCAAAAAGGGGTCAAATTGCGCAACAAGTTCGAGTAAACCCATGTAATTTCCATTATCTGGAACGCCAAAATGCTCGTTTGATCCTCGAAAAGGTAATCCTCGTTCAGCCAAGGTTATGATGACTGGTATCAATCGTCTGAGTACTTCCTTCCAATAATTTTTTTCTTTTTGGTAGTCAAGTTGAAGTTTGTCGGCAACATCTCCACAGTTTTGTCGCCTTTGAATGTAAGTCAACATACATTCTCTGTGAAAAGATCCATTCTCGTTTTGATGTAATTGAAAAACATTTTTCCAATCATTAAATCCTTTGCCGGTAAGTTTGTTTTGTTTGTCTTTGGGAGCAAACATTTTACACACAAAACAATAGACACAACCAGCTGTTGGAGAATAAATCAGCCATTCGCGTTTGAACCTCTCTTCATTAGCTTTTTTTCCAAAAAACGTGTTTTCTGAGCAACTTCTTGCTCTTGTCTCTGCATCGTAATACCTACGTGACTTCTCAAATGGTCCAGAGTTATTTTGGCACATGTTTGGACCATGATTGACCCAAAAATTTACGTCACCGGCAGTGAAATCACTCCGTTTGAAAAACTAAAACAAAATTAAATTGAAAGTAAAAATTTAAAAAAATTTTGAAAAAAAAATTATCTCAAGTTTTTTGGGGGCCCTTGCTCGAAGGGGGCCCCAGGCCATGGCCTAGTCTGGCCTATTGGATAATCCTAGTCTGGCTATTAGCATCCTGCAACATTGGTCTCTAAATGGTTGAGATATGGTTTAAAAAAACAAGCCCCACTATTTGTTCATATATTCCTGTTGTTTTTATACCCTTCACTACAGTTGTAAAAGCGATATACATATACGTTTGTCGTTCCGTGTGTAAATTCTAAAATATTCATTTCCGACCCCATAAAGTATTTATATTCTGGATCCTTATACATAGGATTAAGCGATGTCCGTCTGTGTTCGGGCTGAAATCAACTTTGCCTAGGCACCAGAAGAGTTACAGAAAATTTTGAGCCCACCAATCTGCCAGCCATAGTTTAAAAAATTTCAAAAGGCCTTTATAGTAAGCAATAAACATAGAGGTAGCCAATAGTCCCACAGGATGCCCACTGGTAACCAGGAGCAGTCGAAAGAATCATATGGGGGCCAATATAATAAAATTCTTTTTAGGATTTTTATGCATTTGTCTGAACACTCTAACACAATTTAGATTGCAGATAGGTCTTAATTTAAAAAAAAAAATATAAAAAAATTTAAAACAATTAAAAAATTTTTTTTTGCAAAAAATTTAACAATAAATTTCCCAAAAAAATTTTCAAACAATTTAAAATTTAAATTTTAAAAAAAAAATTATACAAAAAATTAAAAACATTTTTACAAAAAATTCAAAAAAAATTCTAAATATTTTCCAAAAATTTTTTTTAAAAAAATGTTTACAAAAAATATTAAAAAAAAAATCCAAAATATTTCAGGTGTCGATATATACCGTATACGAAAAATTACTGATAGTGGATGCGTTTGTCTCTTAAAATAAATAAATTTTGTACCTATTTTTATAAAAATAAAATCACCGGGGTGAAGGGTATAGAAGAGTCGGTACTGCCGAATATTGCACTCTTACTTGTTTTTAGTATTATTATTATTATTATTATTATTATTATTATTATTTTTATTATTATTATTATTATTATTATGTTTGCTTTGATGTATTGAAAAGCGAAAATTCAGAAAAAAACCCTAAAGTTAAAATCAAGTTTTCACCAAAATATCAGATTAATTAAAAATCCAAAACGTGCAAACAAAAAAATTTAAAACTATCCACAATTCAAAAGTTTACAAAAGGATCCATGTTTCACCAAAAAAAAAAAAATAACATTTTCACCCAAAAAATATAAATTATAAACAAAATACCTTTCACGGAAAAAATTTTTTGTATCAAATAAAGGTTTTCATTAGTTCCAAATATAATTTTAATTAATTGAAACAATTATATACGGGCAATTCTTTACCAAATCGGCCAATATTTTCACGATGTTTTCGTTTTGACTCATAATCACGAAAAATGTCTATTTGTCCACCTAACAACAAAAAATATGAAATCTAAATTTTTTTTTACAAATATTTGGTTGTTTTGAGAATAATTATTAGATTTATCTAATAACTCTACTTTTGCTTTTGTGTTTGAAAACAACATATTCAACGTTTTGTCAGTTTTAAGAGCAATGTTTACATTTTGTCTGTCGAATATATCCGAGAATGCAATTCTCTCAGAAAAACCGGGAACATGTGTCATTGATTTAAACATTCTTTCAGGTTTGATTGTAGTCGTTTTGTTCATATTTTTTATTGCATTTTTAACAATTTTTGTAGCTATGCCATGTGAGAAACTATTCTTTTCTAATATTTGTTTTATTCTTTTGATATTTTCTGAGTGGTATTTTTCATCACTTATTTGTAGAACTCTCCTCGCAAAGTTGTGTGCTGTATTGAATTTTACGTGTTTAGGATGATTAGAATAAAAGTTAATGATACGTCCTGAGGCAATATGTTTTTTGTACCAGTCAATCGTTATTGTATTCTGTTTTCGTATGATGAGCGCATCTAAATATGGTAATTTTCCATTCTGTTCTAACTCCGTAGTAAACTGTATATGTCTATGGAAACTATTTAAAGCATTAAGTGTTTCTTCTACAGCATTTCTTTTAGTAATACAAAATAAATCGTCAACGTATTTACTCATAAATCTCGGTTTATGATCTAAAAGCTCCATCATATCATCTAAGAGTTCTTCCATAACTATATCTGCGATTATCGGTGATGCTGGCGACCCCATAGGCATTCCTTTTAGTTGTTCAAATAATTTATCGTTATATTTGAAGTACCTGTTGTCTTTGATACAAAAAGTTAAGATGTCAAAAAACAAATCTTTTGGTATTTTAGTGTAAGTTGTAATTTGCTCCCATTTTTTCTTTATTATATCAATTGCCAAGTTAACCGGGATGCTAGGAAAAAGAGATACCACGTCAAAAGACACTAAAACTTCATCTTCAGAAAGGTGTACATTGGTTAATTTCTTTTTAAAAACTATTGCATCTTTAACGTTGTATTTTGAATCTTTTGTTAGATTTTTTAAGATATTTACAACGTATTTGCAAATTCCGTATGATGGAGAATTTATCGATGAACAAATCGGTCTTAGAGGCATTCCTTCTTTATGAACTTTCGGAAGTCCATATATCCTCGGAGCAGTAGCTACATTAGTCAGTAATTTGTATTTATCAGACAAAATGTAAACATTGCTCTTAAAACTGACAAAACGTTGAATATGTTGTTTTCAAACACAAAAGCAAAAGTAGAGTTATTAGATAAATCTAATGTGGTATACAAAATTCCTTGTAGCGGAGACGGGTCAAATGTATGTAAAAAAATATATGTTGGTACGACAAAATCAAAATTACGAACAAGATTAGCCGCACACAAATCAGACTACAAAACACGAAAAGGAACAAGTGAACAGAAAACAGCGTTAGCTGCCCATTGTGTAATAAGTGGACACTCTCCCAATATCAGTGGTACAACAATATTACAACAAGAGAGTAATTACAGAAAGAGATATACAGCAGAGATGTTGCATATAATCAACACTCCCGCGGACATAAGGATAAATTACAAAACAGATACTGAAAATTGCGCGCACACATATAGACACATTGTTGCTAAATACAGACAAAGAAACCTTTAGTAAGCTTTATTATCTCTTTGGAAGAGGACCAACGACGGCTTTACTCAAAGTAATGAAATATTAGTTTTTTAAATAATAATTGTTAAATGTTGTGTTTATCTATTAGTGATGTTAATGTATACTTTTGTTTTTGTATATTTGTTTTTCTGTTTTCAGTTTTTCCTGAAGAAGAGCACCGAAGGCGCTCGAAATATTGAAAAATATTAAAAATTTATTAATAAAACATAAAAAGAGTTTTATTTAAATAAAGTTATGACCTTGAGCCTGAAATAAAATTCAAATAATTATATAAAAAAATTATATATTATCTATACATATAATAAAATAGTAACTCATTTCCTGTCTGCCTGTCCTCCTTTTTGTGTTCGCATCACCTAAGAACTACTGGATGGATTTTAACAAAATTTTGTGAGGAGTACCTTAGTATCCTGATTCGAATATAGGATACTTTTTTCAGCAAAAATATCTTATTTACAAGAGAAAGTGGAGAAAAAAGGTACTGCATACTTTAAGGCATCTTTTAGCAATATTGCGCAAAAGATGGCGGTGTTTTAAAATAATGAGTAACTCATTTCCTGTCTTTCTTTTACAGAGCCTTAAAATAAATTTTAGAATTTTTTATAAATTTTAGAATTTTATACAGGGGTGGATACCTTTATATAAAGTAAATATATAAGAGTCTTAAAATTGGGTGTGGAATAATTTCAAAGCACAATCGAACAAAATATTGTCAGGATGCACACAACGTGTGTGCACGGCTGGTTTATATTATATAAAGTTCTGTAAAGATAGTGTTGAAAATATTCCGCTTTCAAATACCTTTAAATCGGTTAAATTGCGTACTTTCTCTATTTTTTCTCTCTTTCTCTCGGAATTGAGAGGAAAAAAGTATCCTATATTTGAATCAAAATACAAAGGTACCTCCTCACAAAATTTTAAGAAAATTCATTTAGTAGTTTTTACGTGATGCGAACACATACTATTCTGCATTGACTGTAACCAAAATGGAATGCACGAAAAATGGTAAAGAGGGATGTAGCGAAACAAGTCAAAAAATCTGGAGTGGCCTACATATACTCAACTTTACCATACCTCAAGGAAACAGATATCTTAAAGGATATATTACATAAAGAATAAAAGTTCAAAGTATATTGAATTGGGTCATCGAGATAAAAATGTCTCTAAATTTTAGATTTAGCTCTTGCCCTAAACCCTACCTTTTGTTTGGACAGGCATGTTCGAACGTATAAATATTTGTAGATAATCCTAATAGAATGTTAAATATGAAATTTAAATGTTATAAGTTAAATCATGCTCGAAAAAATAATTATTTTCGATTTGGGGTGTCAAGTAAACTAACTCTCCCCCCTTCTTCTCGATTATGCCCAAGTCAACTGCCTCTCCCCCCTTCTTCACGATTACTCCCAGAAACTATACAGCTCTTCATCTTCATATACCAAAGGTATCAAATTTCATTTTGGTGTGATCAATAGAGCGAAACAGTCATCATCGCAAAAATAGTAAAAATGGATTCAGGAGACCTCAAAACGTAAAGATCCGTTGAAATTCCAACGTCTTTCTCAAGATTTCTATACAATACCTACAATACGTATGTATATACAATAAAGTAAAAATTATTAACTCATTTAGAAAATAGTTCACATAAAAATAAAATTTTAGAATACCTCTTAAAATCAGTACCTAAAAATAGTACTTAAAAAATTACATTATAATAAAGTACCGTAAAAATATTTTCTCATTGTATTAAAAAGTACCCTCCAAAAAAATACTGTTTAAAAAAACTATCTTTTGAAACTTTAAAAAATGTTTTTAAAAAAGTACCTTTTGGAAAAGTACTGTACTTTTAAAAAGGGTACTATTGTAAAACTGTATTTAAAAATTTATAGTAAAGTTTAAAAAGTTTCATTTAAAAACGTACCTTTTAAAAAAGTAAAGGTACTCTTAATTAAAAAAATATTATCTTAAAATATTATTATTTTAAAAATTTATGTTTAAAAGGTACTCTAAATTTTAAATTTTTTAACTAATTTTCTTCAGAAGTAGGCTTCCTAAAATGGATCATAGTTTTGCTAAATTGGCAGAAATGACCAACTTAAATTATATAAAAAACTCTTATAAACACAAAATATTTAGGAAATTATTGTCATTCCTTTTTATTTTAATAATATTGGTATGGTTCAATTATGTATGGAATAAAATAAAGGCCAAATAGCCGCCGCAACCTCGGCGGCACACTTCCATCCGATGCTCCAAATTTTCGATGATGCTGAGACATAATTGAGGTTCTATTCCGTTAATGTGCCGAATTATCTCATACTTTAGCTCTTGAATTGTTATCGAGGTACACTTTTTCTTCTACAAATCACATGATCTTGTCGGCCAATTAACATCGCCACCATGTGAGATAAGAACCATTGTTTCATTAGCTGTGTGGGAAATGGCACCGTCCTGTCAAAACCACATATCGTCCACATCCATATCTTCCAATTCGGGCCATAAAAAGTTCGTTATCATCCCACGATAGCGAACATCATTCACAGTAACTGCTTGACCGGCCTCATTTTGGGAAAAATAGGCACGATGTCACAGTCACAATTTGTGTTGTGCATTCGTTTTTCGACAATCACTCTTGGATTATCATTCGTCAAAAACGCGGCAATTCTGCTTATTGACGAATTTAATGAGGTGAAAATATGCCTCATCACTGAAGATGATTTTCTTCGAAAATTGATCATCCACTGTTGCCATTTCTTGCCACCATTTTGACCACTGCTCGATTGTGTACCTTTCCATGGTTCAAATTGCGTTAGTCTGAAACATATGAACTTCCTAGGAATGATTCTTAACACCGTTTAGGTAGCGCTTAGGTATCCGCAAAAGTGAAAAATTTCCCAAAATTTTTTAGCTACCTAAGCGCTACCTAAACGGTGTTAAGAATCATACCTAGGAAGTTCATATGTTCTAGAAAGTTGTTTATTGAGATCTTAGGTTCATTTTTGTTGTTAATTGTTTCCTTGAATTTTGAACGGCTTGCTACCTATGGACCTGAACAGGGGACAAAAGGTAAAAAAATTGAATTTTTTTAAGTTTTTTGCGATTTTGACCTTGAAGATGAAGTTTTTTTGATTTTATATGTTCACAATTTTTGTTCTTTATGACAAGAGCTACAACTTTGCCTCAGAGAGTATATCAAAATTCCAAACGGTTTGCAAAATATGAGCTTGAGGAAATGATCATTTTTTTGCAAAAATGACATCGAGGCCCCACATCTTTGAGGGCCCATAAAAAAACCTGGAGCACTTTGGGCAAAACTGGGAGACAGGGGTCTTTTTTTTTGGTCTTTTATGACGTAGTGGTGTCCGTATATGGCAAATTTTTTTCAGTGTATTTTTTTCTTCATGTCTTAATTTTCCACTGGGTGTTTCTTTACGTACGACATTCAACTGCTTAATGAAATGAAATAAATGAAAAAAAAATCACCTTAATTTCTCTAAAGCAAAATTATTTGATTTATAACACTCCTTTAATCGTCTAAATTGTTCTAAGTGTAGATTTTGTCGCTACTTACTACGAGTATTATTGTTGTTGATGTAGATGTTGGTGTGGAAAAATAGAATCTCTTCAGAAAGCACTGAAAAAAAGAAAAAAAAGTTTTAAATTTATATTCATTTAATGTCGCTGTCAAGTAAGTGTAATTGTTTCAATTATTAACATAAAAAAAAGAAATAAAGACACATACAAAGACTGATAGACAGACAGACAGACAGACAGACAGATAGATTTTGAACTAAACTACTAGAATGATCGTTGAAATAAAGGCAGAAGTAGTAATTTGAACCACTTGCTGTGTTTAAAGCGAGAATCGTGTGATTTTTTTCGTTTCTTTAATGTTCTCGTGCTGAATGTTTATTATTTTAATGCCACACGACCGTCAGTCAACTTGTGGCAGCAACATTTGAATTTAAATAATCACACAAAGTAATTAGTTTTATTAAAGACACAAGTATAAATAATAAAAATAATAAAAATCATATATTTTTTGTGGACAATTGTGGCAGTTTTATTAATTAGTTAACATGGCTTGTCACTAAACACAAACGCTTTCATATAGAATTTCTAATACAAATTTATTATTTGTTGTACATTTTGATGGTATTAACTGATTTTTAGGGGAAATGCAGCTAACACAAAATATGTCACGTGACTGGTTCCTAATACCAGCTCACGTTCTGATATTTTTTATATAAGGGATCTGTCACTTTTACATGGCGATGGCCTAGGAGGAGATTAATTAACACTGTTCAGATACCTTTTGATAGGTGTTAAACCCCATCCCATCGTTCTTATTCAGTGCTACCTCTACTATAGTTACCCCCGGGGGTTCCAATTGTCACTGCAGGAATATGGCAAATGCTTGGACGCGGTTCACTCGGGGGGTGAACACGGATCCTCTTCGAGGCCCGACCAGTGCCCAAAGGACTGGTACCACGGGAATCGGTGGCCCCACAGAGAGCCTATCCTCTCTGTGACCGGTTATTGGTGAGGTCCCCTTCGGGGGTACACGTGGTGGTTGTGGTTTAAGATCGATTTATGTAGGTATGGTGCACGGTCGATCAAGTGTGCTGTTGCACTCTCAACAGACGGAGTTTGGATAGTCTCCAAACCCCTAAGCAAGAGGTTATAATATGGATCTAGGCTTGCCTTGGAAAGGCTTGCCATATTATATAAATTGCTACTCATTGTGACTGTATCACACACAAAAAGCGATTGGTGGCAATCGTAAAGTGTTGTTATACTACACAATGGGGGCGCTAGTCTACGCCTAAGTTTCACTCGGTGGTAAGACCAATGTGAGGTTAGGCCGAGTTGGCAGGTACTCACGTTAATCTTGTTCCACCTCTACTATAGTATTATTCGAGCTCTATTACTCTTAATGTGATGTGTCCTCTGTTTACAAGTCACATTTCATAGATTCTTGTACTATTTCCACAACCATGTTCTTGTGACCACAACCATGTTTTTTTCTGCGTCTATTTAGGAAAACATATTGAGTGGCAATTTAAACAAAAAAAATTCTTTTTTCTATAAAATTTCATTTTTATATTCTAAACATAATTGCTAAAGCTAATAAATATTATTTAAATAGAGCTTCAACATTTAATCGGCGAAGAGAAACAATTAAAAAAAAAAAAATAAAATAAAATATTATTCTGGTCAACGCTTACTATAAAATGTATGTGTTACAATTTTCACCGATTCAAATTTTCAACAATGACTAAATGCTGCGTTTATAATTTTAAGCAATCCATACACGATGCGATCGTGGGTACAACTTGAGTAGGTTGTACACGAGTCTGCAACCGTTAACCTTTACCTTTAGTAATCTTGTTGTATTAAGTTGTTTATCGGTTGTACGAAACACCAACATGTTTTGATTTTCTGTCATGTTGTACAACACTGTCACAACGTTTGTATACCTGACGCGTACTTTTTTATATAAATGGTGGTTAAATTTTAAGGGCCGATGTTGATTTTGAATAAAACACAAATTATTTAGGAAATTATTGTTATTTATTTTTATTTTGATAATATTGGTATGGTTCAATTATGTATTAAACAAAATCTCGGCCAAATGGCCTCTGCGACATCGGCGGCACACCTCCATCCGATGCTCCAAATTTTCGATGACGCTGAGGCATAATTGAGGTTCTAGGCAGTTGATCATCGTTTAGATCTTGAATTGCTGCTGCCTTATCGACGTACACTTTTTCTTTCAAATAACCCCAAAGAAAGAAGTCCAACGGTGTCAAATCACATGATCTTGGTGTCCGATTGATATCGCCACCACGTGAGATAACACCGCCATTGAATTTGTCGCGCAAAAGAGCAATTGTTTCGTTAGCTGTGTGGCCAGTGGCACCGTCCTGTTGTAACCACATATCATCCACATCCATATCTTCGAATTCGGGCTATAAAAAGTTCGTTATCATCTCACGATAGCGAACACCATTCACAGTAACTGCCTGACCGGCATCATCCCGACCCGATATTGCCGCCAGCCCACAAACCGCACCAAACAGTCACTCTTTGTGGGTGCATTGGTTTTTCGACAACCACTCTTGGAATCCACTGAGGTAAAAATGTGCCTCATCACTGAGGATGATTTTCTTTGAAAATTGATCATCCAGGCCAGAATAACTTTAACGCGTTGCTCGATTGTGTATCTTTCCATGGTTAAAATTGCGTTAGTCTAAAATTAAGAAATGTCAAATTAAATGCACTTAAAAACTTAAAATTTAACCACCCGATAGTTCTAGCTGTGCCCGTCACTTCGTCAGCGTCCTTACAATATTTTGTTTGATATTGCTTTGGAAGCAATCCACAGCAAAGACCCTCACTTTTTTAGGGCTTTAATTATGGTTTAAGTATTTACTTTATATAAAGGGTCTTATCCCTACTAAAATATGCGCCTTAAAGTATACATATCGGTAAAATGGCGTACTTTCACTTCTTCTTCTCTACTTTCTCTTGGAAATAAGATATTTTTGCGGAAAAAAAGTATCCTATATTTGAATCAGGATACTAAGCTACCTCTTTCCAACATTTTGTTAAAAGCCATTTAGTATCTTTAACGTGATGCGAGCACAGAAAGACAGAAAATAATTTACTATTTTATAATATGTATGAAGAGATTTATGTTTATTAACCGCGTTGCAGTTAAGACTGAATATAAATTATTATTTGCTGACGACGTCAATTATAGCATAAGCGAGAATATTTAACGCCATCTTAATTTGACACAACTTGGTTGTTTAATAAAGTTGTAAATGAGATCTCCCTCTTTATTAGATGTGTTGTACCAACAATCGCATTGTGTATGGCTTGCTTTATAAGTTTGGTTTAAAATTTTACCAATAAAAAAAAAAGTAAATCCACAATTTTCATATGATATTTGTTTTAATTATTCTTTTTGATTTAAAATATTTGGAGATTTTATTATTATTTCATAAAATGCGATTGCAAAAACTCTTAAATTTATGTGAATAAATTTTAGAGTTAAAAAATTTTGCAATAGCAGAGCTAAATTTAACCATAAAAATGCAATGCATATTGGGGGATTTTTCACAAAAAAAAAAATAAATAAAAATAATAATAAATAAATAAATCTGTATAAGTACTTTCTACTTATACTACTTGGAGTACTTTAAGACAAAATTTTCGTATAAAATTTTAAATAAAGTATACTTGAAGTAGACTTTACATTCTTTTGGATAAGGGCATAAATGTTTAATTTTATTTACAGCAACAATAAATCTATTTGGACTACCACAGTTACCGAAATATTAAAAAAAAACTGTATAGGAAGAAAAATGTTGTGGGTTGGAAAAAATTTCAAGACTCCAACTAAATAAATATTTCTTAGTTTAAGAGAGTGCCACGCCTTATTGAAAAATCAAAAATACTAGATTAGAATGGTACACTGGCATGTGTAGCTATAGCTTTTCGACAAATATACAAACAAAAACATTTTGTAATCTACAGACATGTGAGCTGCTTTTTTGAAAGTGGTATAAGTCCACTTTTTATAAAAACTAAGTTAACGGTAATTTTAAATAACTATAGACACCTATAGCTCTCTATAGCTATAATCACAATTTCAGTAGAGTTCTATTTTGACATAAAATATATAGAAACAGTTTTGCTGCACAATGCTATCGCATAAATATTTCTCTTAAAAGTGGAATAAGTCCAATCATAATAAATAAAATAAAAAAAAAATAAAAATTAAGACAACTTTCTTATTACAATTATTAAGTATTGCTACTTCAATGCAAGCTGCTCGTTAGCAGATATTACTAAAGCCCGTTTCACTCTTTAATACTGAGTATTAAGATTTGCTTTGGATTTTTTACGAAAGAAATCAAATGAGAATTATTGTGATTAGTCAAATAATCTAACCTAACGTAACGTAACATAACATTTCGTTTTCACACTACCACACTTCAAATAAAATTTAAAATCGATTACAAAAACAAGCTGAGACGAAACAGTGGTCGTTTAGAAATTTTATGTAGCCAGCAAAGGTGGCGCATCTTGAGGATGTTTGAGCGTTCAAGTGTATTACCTTATATACCACTTATTCACCATAAATACTTCAATATGCTGACTTGAAAAGAAAACTAAGTTTAAAATATTTTTTTTTTTTTTTTATTTAAAGATCTTAACGAAGTAATTTTCATTTTTATTTTTTTAATAAATGGTGGTTCAATTTGTAAGCGGCGATGTTGATTTTGAATAAAACACAAATTATTTAGGAAATTATTGTCATTTCTTTTTATTTTGATAATATTGGTATGGTTCAATTATGTATGGAACAAAATATCGGCCAACTGGCCGCTGCGACCTCGGCGGAACACCTTCATCCGATGTTCGAAATTTTCGATGACGCTGAGGCATAATTGAGGTTCTAGGCAGTTGATTATCGTTTAGATCTTGAATTGCTGCTGCCTTATCGACGTACACTTTTTCTTTCAAATAACCCCAAAGAAAGAAGTCCAACGGTGTCAAATCACATGATCTTGGCGTCCGATTGATATCGCCACCACATGAGATAACACGGCCATTGAATTTGTCGCGCAAAGGAGCCATTGTTTCGTTAGCTGTGTGGCAAGTGGCACCGTCCTGTTGAAACCACATATCGTCAACATCCATATCTTCCAATTCGGGCCATAAAAAGTTTGTTATCATCTCACGATAGCGAACACCATTCACAATAACTGCCTGAGGGGCCTCATTATTGAACGAATACGGCTTGATGATGCCGCCAGCCCATAAACCGCACCAAACAGTCACTCTTTGTGGGTGCATTGGTTTTTCGACAATCACTCTTGGATTACACAGGGCAACAGCAAAAATATGCTCGAGTAACTACTATATACATTTGATGTATCATGGCTACCTTAGTACAAAAATGGTAAAATTTTTAAATTCTATGGATAGATTTTTTTTTAAAAATTTTTTTTTTAAAATTGCAATTTTTTTGAGACGTTTCTTCAAATAATTAATGATAACTCAAAAACTACTAGTCCGATATTATTAAAATAAATTCAGAAAAATTAAGATTTGCATAGCCTTTAATTCGTCTATATATCGCGTTTCAATCGGATCAATAGTATCGGAGTTATAATAAAAAACTTAAGAAAAAAATATATTTTTTACGTAAAAATGGCAAAAATTTTCGTTTTAAAAAAATCATAAAAAATCGAAAACGGCAAAAAACTTCCAGATTCATTTTTTTATCGCATAGCGACATATAATAGCAACAAAATGAGATATCGACCATACAAATCGATTGATTTTTTTTCGAATTTATTCACATTTTAGTGAATTCGCTCATTTTCACAAAATTTTAGTTTTTTGCTTGATATACGCATTATAGCGGGTTTTCAAATGTGTGAAAAACATAAATTTTCCAATTTCAAGGGGTGCATGTCGGATTAATGTTAGATTTGATGAGAAACTTCCACCCACAAAATTTTAGTCGAATTCGACAACGTTAACACGTAGCGCATAGGCCCCAAATCTGAAAAAAAGCGTTTAAATCAAAAATAATTGACAAATTTTCAGTTTTTGCAAAATTAACGCTATTTATTTCCCCTTTTGCAAAAAAGTGGATCCTGGTCCTTAGGGCAAACACAATGAGATTTACAATAAGCTACATATCTTTTAAATCGGTTAAACAGTTTTCAAGTTACTTGCCGAAGGCAATTGACAAAAAAATGTAACTAAGTCAAATCGATGGAATAGATCGAAAATGCATTTCATTGTTTTATTCATGTATTTTCTTTTATTTTATATTTTATTATTTAAATTTATTACAACATATAAAATAAGGAAATAAATAAATAAATATTATAAACTACAAACTTTGGAATTTTCTTTTATGACATTTTCTATTATTGAATAACGAAGTGTTGCTCTGAATACTCCAGCAAAAATCTGCCATCATGTGTACATCCCAGCGACCCTGGTATCTTTCCTCCATTGTCCGAATATCTTGGTGAAATCGTTCGCCCTGTTCCTCACTTAAGTCTCCTAGATTTTCAGGAAAACGATCTAAGTGACTGTGAAGGTAATGTAACTTGATGCTCATGTTGCATCCAAGATTCTGGAAGTGAGTTAACATCTCTTCAACGTGCGCAACATAATCATCATCCTT
>CATIVE010000172.1:0-57204 GCA_949628195.1 Phasia obesa | reverse complement strand
AGACTTTCGCAACATAAGCAAGGAAAGGAATGTCCAGTGATTTGTTAAACGCACAACAGTTCTAAAATCATATTTTGTAAAAAAATAATTATTAAAATACTTTTTCAGTATTTATTTATATATTTATTATATCTTGCTATTTTTGTCACCTGAACTGTTTTTAAGTTGTATAAACTGTTAATACTAATAAAACTATGAATTTTTAAATACTGTTTCGGTAAATAAAGTTTTTTTCTTTATGAGCTGGGAATACCGGAATTCCCGGAATACAAATATTTTTTCCCGTTTCCCGGGAAGTGGAAAATTCCGGGAAATCCCAAACCCTCCAAGCATTTCAAATTCCATGTAGGGCCAGTTTTAGGACATATTTTAATTTTTGAAACACTCATGAAAACATTTGAAAAAGTATCGTAAAATACGTCTATATTTGAATCAATATTTTATTGAAAAGCACAGGTTTAGTAAATCAAGCTAATTTGTATTATACAAAAGATAGTTAAGTTCTTCGTAATATGCTTTTTTAAAACAAATAACTTTTTCACTTAAAATTCATTTTGTTGACTGAACACATGGAATATTAAGACTAATTTAGGAATGGGA
The DNA here is from genome assembly GCA_949628195.1 of Phasia obesa. Taxonomy (NCBI): domain Eukaryota; kingdom Metazoa; phylum Arthropoda; class Insecta; order Diptera; family Tachinidae; genus Phasia; species Phasia obesa. Next base: position 56,604 of record CATIVE010000172.1, on the reverse strand, counting down.
TGAAAGCGATCTTCAGGTACAATAATTGGTTCACTACGACTTAGTGAGAATTCAGCTGGCACATTTATAAATACAAGATCAAGAGATAATGCATTTAATTTAAAAACGAAAATTAATGTTTTCCGATATAGTTGGTGTAAATTTAGGTAAAAAATTTGTAAATATGCTAATATAATAAACATTTCCATAATAAAAAATTTAACAATTTTTAATAAACAAAGTTTTAATCAATTTTTGCGATGCGACCCACTTATATAGAAAAGTACATGATTATGAGAGTACCTTGTTGACCTCATGTGATAAAAGTATTTTGTCATTTTTTAATTTACATCATATCGCTTTTGATCAACAATAGCATTTTAACTCGAAATTTTAAAATTTTCAGTAGAGCTAAAAAACTGTTTGTGATTACATTTTAAGATAACTTAAAAATCCGAACATATTATACTCCCAGTCAAATAATTATATGTGCAAAATTGATTTTCTTTGGACCTTATATTATACTAACGGTAGAGTTGTTGTTTTTGGTACACAGAAAAAACTATTTTTCTGAAATAAACAAACAATTTTCACACAAATAATTAAGCTAAATCAAAAGCAACTTTCGTTATCTCTTGAGCATAATTGGTGCAAAACGTTGTATTTGTTTTATCAAAATTATTTGTTAAAAATCGTTTGCCGGTCAAAAGCATACATATGTACATATTTAAATGTAGTTGGCCATTAACGCCACCTGGAAAACTGGGAATAAAAAATAAAAATAAAATTTAATATGTAGCAATGTTATCAACGGAAAATTTGTACATATTTATCTCTTCCTCCTAAAACTGCCACTGAAGTATTTCCAAAAGCTTTGACGATTTGATTTCAGGGAATATGGGGGCACCAGACGCCAGAATAAGTCTGAAAGAACAGGTCAGAAGGAGTTGGATGGTCTCCAACCCCTAACCAAGAGGTAAGGACATGGGTCCAGGCTTGTAATTTCTATAAATTGCAACGCATAGCGTACATATTGAGCACTGTGCGATGATGGGACAATGGCGTTTAAAGGTGCAATTGTCGATTCAATGCGCTTGTATGGTGTACTGTGCGGTATATACACGACGATATGGGGGTGGTCAACACATTAAAAACTTACACGGTTGTAAGAACACCGTCAGAAAATGGCCAACACGGCTAGATGCTTCCGTTAATCTTGATCAAAAATATACGTCTTCTTTTGCAGCCAATGGCTTTAGGTGTTTTAATATTTGTGCACGAAATATTTATATATATATATATATATATATATATATATTATATATATATATATATATATATATATATATATATATATATATATATAGTAGCTAGTGCTGTTTAAAAGCTAATTAAAAAACATCAAATAATTTTTAGATTAAGTGCCTCACCCACAATTTCGCAAAAAATCGTTCGTTCGCACAATTGCATTAAAAAAACAAAAATTTTAAAATTAATAAAGAATAAATACTAGCGACATCGTGGTACATGCAGTAAATCTTAAAAAGTTTATTTATTTGGCTGTGTAAAATAATATCCTTATTCCGTCAACAGTAGTGCTATGTTTTATAAAAAACCAATTTAAGTAACCGTACGCAATGTAATATTTTTCTGTCTATAAGTAAAAACAAGAAACCATATTATTAACATTAACTTTGGTAAGAAAATAAGTTTATATACTTTTTTTGCTTTTTATATTAATATAAGTATAAAGATCAATAAAATGACGTTGTCCATCTACCAATTAGAGGCTATTAAAATATAAAAGTTGAATATTTTTTTTTTAAGAAGAACAATATTTCAATATTAATAAATTGAGTTTTTATCTATTATTTTTATAAACGGCAACACTGCTAACAGAAAATTAAAAATCAGACAAAAATATTATTAGATCCAAACAAAAAAGTTTTTGAAAAACGAAAATAATAAAAAACATCCAGTTGTTTGAAAAAATTTTGGTAATAATTTTTTCTGTGTATACACATTCTCTTATAATTACTATATCTTTTGTTGTTGTTTGTTAAGTTTAACTTTACACCGCATTCGTAATATGTACCGTTATTTTTAATCAAGCATGTCGAAAATCCCGTGTAAAATATTTATATGTGCAAAATGAATTATTTGATTTCCAACTGGTGCCAAATCAACGTATTAGCATATAAAGCGGAGAAATCGCTGCATAAGTTAGTATAGTGGATAAGCAAATGCGTAATATGAAAAACAAATCAAATTTTGGAATTTTTAGGAAAATGCCACGTGAAACTGAATTAACAGATGATGAAAGTGGATTAATCAAGGGAACGAGTCAATCCGGTATTAAAATTGGCCAAATTGGTGTTTCTGTAAAGAGAAACCGTAAATAACAACTAATATCCACATGAGTTGTAAGCAAATAAAAGTAGAACTTGGTCTAAATGTGAAAAACAACTGGTTCATAAAATTATAAGACAATATTTAGACCTCAAATATGAGTATTTAGTGCCTAAACCATGTCTAAAACAACGTCATAAAAATGAACATGTGGTATTTTACGAAAAGTCTAAATTTTTGGAATATAAATTTGAATCTGTGATATTCAGTGACACAAAAAGTTACATTTGGACGGACCAGATGGTCTCCACAATAATTATATGGAGGTAAGACGCCCACGGGAAGCATGCCACAATCCAATTCACAGTGCAGGATCACTCAATGTATGGGAGGTATTTTTAATCAAGAGGGAAGCCCAAAGGCTTTGTGATAGGAAAATTTAATGCAGAAATCTGCATAGATTTGTTACAAAGCGAACACCTTAATTTTGCTGGTGATTTACAACGCGATAACTGCACCTTCCAGCAGGATAATGCAATGAACCACATGGTGAAGAAGATAAAGGCGTTTTTTTTAATTTTCGACACATTGATTTGCTAGAGGGTTCTGCTTTAAACCCAGACCCATATCCCATCGAGGATCTATGGTGAATACCTTCTGCCAAAATTCATACATCTTGAAGCTATATGACAGCTGGAAACAACTAAAAAGGACGTATTGGTTGAATGGGTCAATATTGATGTGTCTATCCTGGAAAAAACTGGTGGAGTCAATGCCCCGTGGTGTCAAATTGGTCAGGATATATGAGTAACACAACTTCTTATTAATATATATGAAACTTTTATTTTGTAACTAAAAAAATATGAGTATCTATTAAATAAAATTTTTGCACATATAAATATTTTCTACGGAGATTTAAAGCTTTAATTTTTTTCATGGTAAAAAAATAGATTAATATAATTTTGTTATTTAATTTTTATTACTTTTAACTATAAGTTAAAAAAAAATATCTGCTCCAAATTTCCATTGATTCTTTTAATTCATATTAAAGTTGAAGCATTGCATATGTAATTATTTGTCTAAGGTAGTAAGAAAATTCCATTTAATAATATATTTACACTGTTTTTCTTTTAGATTTTTTGCAATTATTGCCAAATAAAAATAATAAATTTTTGTTGATATAAAGGTACTCAAGACACTATCACGAAAATGGTCTTATATTCAGGTTTTCAGATGGAATTTTTACAGTAGATGGAAATTGATGTTGCTGGTTGATTTCTTGCAAAAAGTGAAAAATTAAAAATTTTGAGTTAATACCCTCTTGTTGATCAAGTGCGATATGTAAATATTAACCTGACTTTTGAAAATTTTTAATTATTATTAGTCGAACTGTTTTATGTATTACATACAATGAAATTTATAATATAAAAGTTCGTTTTTATTCTCTCTAAGAAAGAATTAATTAAATTACAAATTAGGTGATAATATTAAAGAAAAATTGGGAAAATTTAATTTTTAGACACCAACACGAGCGGAATGCACATTTTCTAGACAGCCACGTCCGTCATCAGCACTCTTGTATCTAATCTACTTAGGGTAGTGTTTTAGTTGTAAGCATCATCTATTTAACCAACCAAACCCAGATAAAGGAATACGAGAAAACTTGTATTCAATTATCAATCGTCAGTTGGTGAGAACGAAGTCTACCACTACCTTAAGCTTTCCTCTTGTTGAATATTTTTACTTTTTAATATTTACCACCTTATATGTATGTTGTTGTTCCTTCAGCCAACCTTCGGTTAGCAATGAAAGTTGATTTTGTTTATTTGTTTTACTCCCAACATTCGTTTTTAGTTAACACTAATCTAGTATCAAACCAAACTTTGTTGAGTAAACAAGATTGCGCGGTGCTTTGCGATTTTTAATTTTGAAAATTTTTAATTATTATTAGTCGAACTGTTTTATGTATTACATACAATGAAATTTATAATCAAGCTTAAGTTCGTTTTTATTCTCTCTAAGAAAGAATTAATTAAATTACAAACCTGAATATTAATTTTTTTTTAAATTGCATTTAGCTAATTATTTGGATTCTAGGCAAGTTGATTGGTAACAAGTTATATTTGTGAAAGAAATACCATATAGATATCATTTCATCAAAGGTTGCTGTAGCACAAGTGGTCAGCACGGTCACTACTAAAACAATGATCACGAGTTCAATACTCAGCCGTGGCAAAATTAAATAATCTTACAAAAATGAACGCCACCACTACCGCCCTATTTCGGTCGATGAAGTAAGATGTGTATGTAGTGTTGCGATAATTGTAGTGTTACAATAACATAAAGCTTTGATTATCACACTAACCATCCATTCTTTTTATCTACTCCTATCCCTTTCAAAAGGAAGAAACACGGATAAAATATAGGCATTCGATTAACTGCTGAGTTGTTACTTACTTCTCATCAAAAAAATTTTTTTTTCTAATATTTATTAAATAAATTTCTAACTACTTATTTCTGTGGTTATGATTATTTATTTTGTACTGGATTCTTTTAGCGAAATCTCGAACAAAACTAAGTAGTTCTTTCAGTCAAATTGTAAGTACTTGTAACAACGATTTCTCCTTATTAAACAGCTTTTTAGTAAGTGAAGTTTTTGCTGGGACACCATTAATTTGGAATAAACATACATCGTGCATTTTATTTAATTTAATATTTAACGGAGCAACGAAAAAAATCTGGTAAGAACTTCCAAAAAATCTGCGGCAAATTGAAATCACCAAACAAAATAACTGTATCACCTGGGGGCTAATTCCCACATTCGCTTGCGAGCGACTTCTTACTCGAACGTGCGAGTTTATCCAGGTTTGGTATTCTCTCATTCGATATCTTATAAAATGTATCGAAATTTCTAATGATGTCATTCGATAGCGAGCGATCATTCGAATGCAACCGTGTGTGTTTTTACTCGCAATCAAAAAGGCGATCGAATTAACGTTTATCGTTAAAGAGCAAAGGAAATGTAAGTTAAAATAAATTTAAAGCAAAAAGTAAATCAAATAAATTTTTGTATTTTAATTAATTAAGGTCAAAAATAAATTATTCACAAAAAGAAATCCTAGCAGACTTTATGTCGCAGCATAGTGATTTGGCAAAAAATATTTTGCCAAACAGTTCCCAGGGAAAAGCAAAAGCCAACCAACTTTGGGAGCAGCTAACAACCAAACTAAATGCTTCTGGGCCACCAATAAAAGATTCCAAATCATGGCGCAAGGTAACCGAAGCAAAAAATACAATTTTATACTAGTTTTTAATAATGTTTTTATAAAGGTGTATGCCGATCAAAAGCAAAACGTCAGGAAGAAACAAACAGGTGGGGGGCCCTATGAGGAGAAAGTGCTAACCCAAGTAGAGGAACAAATAATGGTTGCAGCAGGTATTAATGTTGCTGTTGAGGGTCTAAAAACCGTTCAATGCTTTGGACCGGAAAAGTATTGCACACCCAGTAATGAAGATGTTTCATCAAATAATGTTGTTTTATGTGTATCTCCCTGTTTAATTTCCGAACGTGAAGATCAAGTGCAGCACAACTTCTCCTCATTTATGGAAATTGAATCGAATGGCGAGGAAGAAAAATCGGAGCCAACTATAACCAACATAAAATACAAGCCGTTGCCAAAAATAAGAAGAAAAGAAAATAAAACAAGCTTGCTACAAAAAAATATAACTTCCGTGGAACGTTACCAGCAGGAAATGCTGAATAGACTTGATAAGTTGATTGAAATTAGTAACAAACAATTGGAACTAAAGGAGAAGGAGATAGCCGTTGCTAATCAGCTACTAGAAATAAAAAAAGAAAACCAAAAAATGAAACAAATGGAGCATGAAATGACCACGCAGATTAAGGCAATGGACTTAGAAATACGAAGAAAAGAAATGATGAAACTTAAAAATAATTAAATGAATGAAACTTGCGTGCCTTTTAAACATACATATGTATATACATATGTAAATATACAGTGATCTCACTTTTGTACCTAAACTTGAATTATTTTATGTTGAAACTCATTGTTATATTCTTACAAATGAAATATGTATGTTTATTTTTGTTTTTTTTTTTTTTTTAATATATGTAGAATGAAATAAATGTTTATTTAATTTAAGGCTTAACTAATGTGTATAAATTTAAACATAAATACATCTAACTATTACATAAACTTAATTTTATGCTATCGCGAATCTTATTTCCTATTTTATTTAGATTCGTTTCAGTGCCATTATCCAATACAACAATAGTGTTATCATCAGGGTCATGATGCACAACCTCATAATTTGGCACATTGAAATGGAGACACACATTATGTAACGCTGCGCAAACGTTGGAAAATTGTGCAACTTTTTCTTCACTATACCGACTTCTTTTGTCGTGGCACAAAATTTTCCAACGCGCTTTCAAAATGCCAATTGTCCTTTCCACCATGCACCTTGCCTTAGAGTGGACTTCATTAAACCGCGACTCCATGGAGTTTTCTTGCGGATTTCGATAGGGTGTTAGTAGCCAGGGTTCAGATGGATATCCTGCATCACCTACAATAAAATTTTAGTTGTAAATTTCAATAAATATTACGAAGTTTTTCTCTTACCCAAAAGCCAAAAGTTTCTCAAATTGTTGTTGTATGCTTCCTCCAGCATAAGTCTTACATCTGACTCTTTCCATATAAAAGAATCGTGGGCTGCTCCTCCATATCTGGAATTAATGGAAACAATTCTGTGCCTATGGTCACATACCTTCAAATATAAATATATATTTATACTATTGTAAATACATACATACATACATAAGTATGTAAGTTAAGTTCTGCGGTTCAACTACTGGTTACTTACAATCATTGAATTGAGACTGTGGAATCCCTTCCTATTGAAAAACATATGCTCATTTGAAGGCTTCTGCAAACCGAAGTGGGTCCCATCTACACATCCTATAACTGCAAAAAGTAGATACATATGTATGTGTTAAATAATTATTAAAATTAGCATGCCGTTTTTAATTACCTCCAGGAATTTTATATTTATTCATGAAAAACTCTTTACATTCATCACTTCGTCTGGGATTGAAGTGAATAAATTGGCCACAAATCTTGCTCTCTATTTCATTTAACACTCGCTTTATGATTTTTGATAAGGCACTCTGACTGATGCCAATTAAAAAATCATTTCCAACACAATGTTGAAAACCTCCTGAAGCTAACAGAGATAACGTTGCTACCAACTGAATTTTTGGATGAACTGCCGTGGAAAGCTCTGCCTTAAATTCCAACATTCCAAGAATATAATTGAAGGCTTCCTTTGAGAGTCTAAAACGCTTTTTAAATCTAAAAGATAAATATAAATTGTTTTATTAAGTAAAAATGCATATATGTACATATGTATGTATGTACTTACTCATTGTTTGGCAAACTTAAGGGATCAGCACTATTTCTTATTTTTTTTCTTGTGATGTTAATATTTTCCTCCTCGTCAGAATCAGAAGAAGATGAATAAAAAAATAAAACAAGATCCATTTTATGTTTTTCACTACTTTTAAATATATTTTGGCACAAATGAAATATTTATCAACTTTTTCTTTGTATACACATATGGTTTTGTTTACAATTTAATCAGTGTTGTAAAGTGAATTTATACAATATTTTTCAACACTGAAAGAAAAAGTCTATTCGTTGCGAATCGAGTAACATCATTCGAAAATTTCGCACTATCGAAATTTAACTCGATTCGAATACAATTACGATCACGAATGAGGGAATTAGCCCCCTGGTTTCGAGAACAATGAGGTAGATTAAATTAATTTTATGTGTTCATTGTACGTGTTTCTTTTGACAAGGTGGGATATATCCCAAGTATTAAAAATGTTTTTATGTTTCCGTTTTAAAAATTTAATTCCATTCGGATTATTTAAATTTAATTCTTCAGATAAAAAAGTATTTTGGACTGCTATTAAAAAGACACCACCTCTAGTATTCATATCTCTATCACGACTATAAATGCTGTAATTATAACATAAAATTTCATTATTAAGAATATATTTGTTAAGCCAAGTTTCGGTGAATATAAGAACATGATGATCAAAACTATCAGAACAGAGTTTAGATATTTAGGATTTAATCCACAGACATTTTGATATATTATATGTAACTGGATATTGTTTACAACTAGATTTTTGTAGACGTTGATACGGCTGAATTAAAACGCCCAAAGTTGTTAACTCTTTGATTTGAATTTGGTATAAATTCTCTAACAAGAGTGTTTTCAGGCCAGAAGGATGGTTTAATTATCTGAGTAAATATTTCAGATGATACCGTAATCTTAAACGATGCGGTACTTTTTGGTTAAGCATAAGAGTATTTGTAGGTTATTGTAGTGTCCGATATGTAATAACAAAGACGTGGTTAAAAGCATACTAACAATTAATTATTCATTTATTAAAGTCATTGACAAATATAACGGTACACTTAAAATACAAGAATTGAAGTATGTAAAGTGACAATGAATTATTATACAGGGTGCTTCATTTTCTCCCCACTTCAATAATATACAAAATACACTACAAAACAATAAATAAACAATAAAAAAACTAGTTTCAATACTAAACTAATAATGATATAAACAAGTCACAAGTTGTTTCAATTATGATTATATGACAATACAATAATACATATTTTTATTAAAGATCTTAAGAAAGATAACTTAATTTATTACAAAATTAAAATTTTTCATCTTTACATTCTATTTGCTTTTTAATTCCCTCCGAACGTCGTATTTCTATTTCACATGGCAAATCAATACTTCGTCTACGCTTTTTTTCACTTGGGGCATACTTCACTATACGTTGGTTGTATCTTAAAATTCGACCGGTAAATTTCTTTAGTTGATTTATATGAGCAACTCTTATTTTGCCATTTAAATTAATAGAATATCTCACTTTACTTAATCTTTTGACAATTTTAGCATTATTCCATTTAACAGAGTTATTAAAAATATTTCTATATAATACAACTTCATTCTCTTTAAACTATAATACATTATTTTTTAAACAGGTTCTTACATTATCTTTTATTTGTAACAAAATTTTCATTATTACCAACAAGTTTTTGCTTCAGAGTGTGGATTTAGTTTATCTAACAATGTTTTAGGTTTATAGCTAAAGATTAAACTAGAAGGTGTTGTGCCCGTAGTTGTTGTTGGTTTGTTTCTATGTTGAGGCAAAGTTGTAGCTCTTGTCATAAAGAACAAAAATTGTTAACATATAAAATCCAAAAAAACTTCATCTTCAAGGTCAAAATCGCAAAAAACTTTAAAAAATTCAATTTTTTTTACCTTTTTTCCCTTGTTCAGGTCCATAGGTAGCAAACCGTTCAAAATTCAAGGAAACAATCAACTACAAAAATTAACCTAAGATCTCAATGAACAACCTTCTAGAACATATGAACTTCCTAGGAATGATTCTTAACACCGATTAGGTACCGCTTAGGTAGCCGCAAAAGTGAAAAACTTTTGAACAGGGGAAAAAAGCTAAAAAATTTAATTTTTTAAAGTTTTTCAGAGAGTATATCAAAATTTCAAACGGTTTGCAAAATATGAGCTTGAAGAAATGGTAATTTTTTTGCAAAAATGACATCGAGGCCCCACATCTTTGAGGGCCCATAAAAAAACCTGGAGGACTTTGGCCAAAACTGGGAGACAGAGGTCTTTTTTTTGGTCTTTTATGACGTAGTGGTGTCCGTATATGGTTATTTTGCCATGACTTAAAAAATTACACAGTGTGATATCGATACCCAACCACCAAACATTGCCAAAGCCTTCATTCTTACAATTCCTATATGACTATTATGTAATAACTCTAGAACTTTAATTTTTAAAGGATACTAATCGACCAACATAATATAAACATTCGGTTTCCGTTGCAAGTGATATACACTTATCATGATATTTTCTTGTATTAAGAGGAATGTTCTTAGGCCAACCGTGCATCAAATAATTATAGACCTGTTTAAGATCAGCGTCGTTTTTAAGTTCTCGTCCAACATCATCTGTATTAAGTGGTAAGTCACTTAATTGAAAAATTTTTATACTATCACTATCCTCTTGCATATTGTCAGGTATTGGCAATCTGGAAAGCGCATCAGCATGACACATCTTGGAGCCTTTTTAGTAACGAATCGTATAATTGTACGATGATAAAAATATTGCCCACATTTGCAATCTGTTAGATGTAACAGATGGTAAATTTTTCTTATCTGAGAATATCTCTCTTAGTGGCTGGTGGTCACTCTCAATTATAAAAGGTAGTCCATAAATATATTTGTGGAACTTACGTACACCGAAAATGATGGCAAGAGCTGCTTTATGTAATTGTGAATAATTACGCTCTGCAGGCTTAAGTGTACTTGAAACAAACATAACAGGATGTTCTTTTCCATTTATTACATGAGATACCACCAACTCCATATGGACTGGCATCACATGATATAATTATTTTCTTAGATGGATCGTAATGTGTTAATATGTTTAAATCTGTTAAAAGCTTATTGCTTTTCTCAAAAGATGTCTGATGTTTTTCAGACCATGTCCATTTTACATCTTTTCCTGTTAAGTAGTGTAATAGATGTAATTCAGATGATAAATTGGGCACACAATTGTTATAGTAATTTATCATGCTAAGGTATGATTTCAGTTGGCCTTTATTTATGGGTGCGGGAGCATTTATTACGGCTTCAATTATCGATTTTGAAGGCACATCACCCTTGCTATTTATAGTATAGCCTAAATAGTCAATTTCCTGCTCGAAAAACTTACACTTGTCAAAGTTTACGTTCACATTATACTGCAGTAATTTATCCATTGTATTTTTCAGATTTTGTTCACATTCTAATAAATTAGTCCCTACAATCAATATATCATCAAAATAAACCAAGGTTTTATCCAACCCTTTTAATATTTCACATACAATTTTTGTGAATAATTGCGGTGCGGTTTTTAAGTCGTTAACAAGACGCGTATATTGGAACAGCCCTCGGTGTGTGTTAATCGTTAACAGCTCTTTTGACCGTTCTGTTATAGCAAACTGTAGGTAAGCTCCTGTTAAATCTAATTTACAAAAGAATTTTCTTCCAGCCAAACTAGCAAGCATGTCATCAACACGAGGGATCACATAATGTTCCATTTCAACAAAACGATTCAGTGTTCGTCGGCAATCTAAACAAATTCTTAATGATCCGATAGGACTGGCCCATCTGCTTCTAGCTACTGGGATAATTACACCATCTCTGCACATTTTATCTAATTCGTCTTCTACTTTCTTTCTCAAACCATATGGTACGGAATATGCTTTAGAAAATATCGGGTATGAATCGTCCCTTAGACAAATCTTTTCCGTATATTCTTTTATTGTTGAAAAGTTTGAATTCGAAAATAATGATTTATACATTTCGAAATTAAAATTTGTATTTATACTTTTTATATCGCCATATATACTACGCCAGTTTGGTACTAGAAAATCTAACCAATTTCTGCCCATTGAATTTTTGGTCTGAATCAAGAACGAACAATTTCATATTCTGTTTAACATTTTTATATTTCACATTGACACACATCGAACCAACAACTCTCATACATTCACCTGTAAGCACTTTTAAGAATTAATTATCTTAATTAATTTATAATCTGATATATGAATAACTGAAACACACGCTCCCGTGTCAACTTCCATTTCAAAATAAATGTTCTCAATTTTAACATTAATTAGTAAGCATTTTATATAATTACTTTCAAATAAATTTTTCAAATTATTTAAATAATCACTCTCATTGCTGCTACCATAATCAATATTATTTACCCTACTTCTGTTTTTACTTTTACGTTCTCTTTGACGACCTTTTTCGTCGTTTTGTTTTACCCAGCAATGGCGTGCAATGTGGCCCCGACTTCTGCAGTAAAACAAACTCGACCCTGTTGAAAATGTCTCTTCTTTCGTTTACGTCTCTCCTGTCATTAATTTGAGGGTGAGTTTTCATTAATCAATTTATGTACTGTACTATTTCTAATCATCACCACATGGTTTTGATTCATGTATAAAGAAAGACAAAGCAAGCTGACATGCCTTTTCAATGAGGTTACGTTTGTATCATTCAGTAGTTTGTTCTGTATATTCTCATTATTTAGGCGACACACAAATTTTATGAGAAGCGCACGATCCAAAAATATTCCAAACTCACATTCTTGGAACAACTGCTTTATTTCGATAATGTAACCAGATATTGTTTCAGACAATTGTTGATCTCTCTTAAATAACTTGAAACATTCAACAATTATATTTTTCTTTGGTTTAAAATGTGAGGACAATGTGTTAACAATAGTTTCAAACATAAAGTCATTTTCAGTTTTTGGTGATAAAATTGAACATGGAGTCTTATACAACTCCGAGCCACCAAGGGTTATTAGGTAGGATCTTTTATCATCATTGGTTTTTATTTATTTAATGACAATAAATGATTTAGTCTAATGATGTACAAACTAAAATCATCACCAATATTATAAGCTTCAATTGATCCTACTAATGCAACCAGCGTTTCTGACAATTTTTAGCTTTTATTTTTCCAAATTATAATATTTTTTTTCTCTTTGCCTTGTCGCCTAATGTAGTGTCCGACATCTAATAAAAAAAGACAAATATAACGGTACAAGAATTGAAGTATGTGAAGAGACAATGAATATGCATCAGTTATAATATCCGTTTAAATTCAACATTGGTTTCAGAAACAAAACGGGATACAAACACATTTTTTTGGGCGGAAGAACGAGAAGTTCACGAGTAACGTTAGTATTAACAATTATTTGTGGTGTAGGCTGTATGATTAAATCTATTCGAATTGCTGCAATATAATTTTCAACAGGATTTGCAGGTGTCGAAGTAATAGCAATTATTTCTACAATACTATTTTGTTCATAAAAAATTTTAAAATTTTCATACTTAAATAATATTGAAAATATTGACAACTTCTTGATCACGTTAAATTCAGCTATAGATTTATCGGAATCTTTTCTGTCTTTGGAAGCAATAGATTATGGAATTGAATTTGAAAATGAGTTAAGAAAGGAGAATCTACCACCAGATCATTTAACAGTTTTAAGAGAAAATTGTTTTATGTATTTAAAAGAACTGTTAAATCGTTTGCCAAAAAATATGATGCTTTTTAAAGTTTACGGAGAGCTTTCAATAAAAAAATGCGGAAATGGTACAATTGTACCACAAATCCTAACACTGATGGGATCATTAAATTACCATTGTAATATAAATAAACAAACTGATGTGTAGTGCAGAGAATGGCACGAGTACACCGCAACCATAAGTACACCATGTTTTTCATACTCTAGTATTTTACGCATAGCAAAAAAAGGTGCGGTGTTGATTTAACTCGTCGTTCATTTATTAAAAGTATATTGCGATTATACCATTATAAGTACTTTTTGTTGTGAGTGTATTTCTACTGCATAAAAACAGAGCGTAAAAACGAGTGCCTGTAAATATCGCCATCAGAATGAAAATATTTTTGGACATTTGTTATATTTGTAGGCGATTATTTTTTATACTTCGTTTTACTTGTAGTTAGCGTTGCCACATTCTGCATGATAGTACAAGAAATCAAATTTGTTACATGTTCGATGAATCTTCGCCTCGCTCACTGCGGCTACTTCTCGGGTGTGTTCTCTCCCTTATTTTAGCCCACGAATCGTAAACAAAAAAAAAAAATAATATAAATGAACATAAAACAAAACTCAATTAAACTGAAACGCAACATATTTTCAAATGGAAGGAAGGTGGATACCTCCAACCGCCCAACCCAACTTTGGTCACCACTAATCCTTCGAATGATAATCACCAACAATTGATACAATAACTTAAGTCATCATCATTTTTAACTTTCCTTCTTCATATTATATTTATTCTTATAAAAAAATTAACTCTAATAAACGAAATAATAGAAATAATTAATTAAAATGTATATCATCAGTAGGGTTTGGGAAACGGGAATTCCCGCACAGGAATTTAAGCACCCGCCCAGGAAATTCCGGGAAAAGCTTTAAACAATTTACCGGGAAAATTTTTGCTAATTTCCCGAGAAACACGAAATTTAAAAACATGAGCACTTTAAAGAAAATTTAGTGGTTATGATTTTTAAATAAGCATTTCTTTTGCTATTACACAAATATATGATCGTTATTGTGCTTAATTAAAGCGTTTTTAAAATTGTAATATTTTTATGGCCATATTCATAACAAATAAAACCTACTTGAAATGTATTTTAGAACAAGATTTGTATAATGTTTTCTAAAACAAATTTCAAATATATTTTATTAATTATGAATATAGATATTAGAAACTTACAAATATGCTTTAGATCGTGCAAGACAAATTGTAAAACAATAAAAAAAAGTTTTCTAAAAACAGCATGTCTCGAGAAATATAAGAATATGACAAAGAGTCGCGTTTAATTCATGATGTAAAAGCAAGATAAGTATGGTTGAAATGATTCAATCGTTTCTTAAATCGAAGAACGAAATTAAAAAAACTCTGATAGATTTCAATTCCGCAGAGTTGTGGGTTGAAGAATATGTTCAGATTTTAGAAAATTTATTGGCCATTTTAAATCAGATTAAAGTTGCATTAAAGGCCTTGAGCCGCAGGGGCACAAATTTGTTAATATCAGATGTTATTATTCAGACCCTCTACGAGCACCTTTTGGCTATTAATTCGACTCTTTCAAAAACGATGGTTGAAAAGAAAAATAAATGAACGAAGGAATGATAAAACGTTTCCGATACTTAAGTATTTAGAAAGTGGTGAAATTGCTAATGTGCCAAAAAATCTCATAAAACTTTATTCAATCGAACCAACTTTTAAAGAAAGACTTTCGCAACAAAAGCAAGGAAAGGAATGTCCAGTGATTTGTTAAACACACAAACAGTTCTAAAATTATATTTTGTAACAAAATAATTATTGAAATACTTTTTCAGTATTTATTTATAAATTTTTTATATCTTGCTATTTTTGTAACCTGAACTGTTTTGAAGTTGTATAAACTGTTAATACTAATAAAACTATGAATTTTTAAATACTGTTTCGGTAAATAAAGTTATTTTTTTTAAGAGCTGTTTTTTCCGGGAATGCGAATATTTTTTCCGCGTTTCCCGGGAAATGAAAAAAATTTAATCCATGCATTATTAAATGATATTTCACAAATAAAAAAATAATATAAAGTATTTATATTGAAGAACAAAATAATGTATTTTATTGCTTGGTGATAGTTTTCCACATATTAGCTACTCTGATTCGCTTTATTTTTTAGGAATTTCTCTCAAAAAATATATATATTTGCTCTGGTAATATTTCACTTATTCTTAGGTTACCTGGATTTTCTGGTTTTGTCTCATACGTTTTGTGATGTTTCAATAAAACTTCTATTTTTGAAAGAACTTCTCGGTGGCCTTCCCAAGAATACGGACTTCTACACAGAAAGGGTTTCTTTATTGTTACCCCTGCTCCAAACAAAGTTTTACCGCCCAACTAGGCAAACGAAATAAATAAACAAATTACACTCCTATTTTTTCTGCTGTAAATATAAACCGCACTAATGAAAATACTTACGTTCTGCCAAATTTTAAAAAAGCTCTCCACAGGGTAATTATCATGTGATTATGATTAAATAGTTTTAAGAAAAATATATAAATTCACATCGGGTTAGGAAACTTTATATTTTAATAATTTTGCCTGTTCCTTACATAATTTAACCTGATAACAATTGATATGGTAATAATTATACTAATAATTGTTAATTTTTATTATAACTTTAAACTTTGCACTTAGCACACACTCTATATGAATTTATTAAAATTTATAGGCAACCAAAGGAGCAAAAATAATTTAAAATAATAATGAAAAATAATTAGTAAAAAAGTTAATTAGCTAATAATCTGTGCCTGATCAAAAAATATGGCCTCATGCAGCGATATAAACTTATTAGCGCAGAAAAAATCTAGAATATTCAATTATTAAATTTTTATGATCATATACAGTGGTGGCGATTATTTTAGCACATACCTTTTTGTACTTTTATAATTAAAAAAATTTGTTACGTATTCCTTATTTTTATAATTGTTATATCTTAATGTATTATTCCCGGTGACAAGAATATGCGATATTATTTTACTTAACTTTTTTTTCGTTTATGTTATTTTTTATAACGAACCCTCAATAAAAGACTGGAAAGTAATAAAATAAAATTTATTTTATTATTAAAATAAAATTTATTTCCAACACGATAAAAATAAAAACTCTAATATTAATTTTACAAAATGTTTAATATTTGGTAGGATAGCCCTTATTCTTTCACACAGCTGCTCCTGGGCATACTCTCCACCAGGCCAATGCAGCGTTCCTTTGGTATTGCATGCCAAGCGTTTTCAAATTTTTGAGCTTAACAGCAGTTATGTGTTGCTCTACATCGTTCCAAAGATTCTCTATAGGATTAAGATCCGGCGATAGAGCTGGCCATTTTGATCCAAGCAACACTTCACTATGGATGAAGTGTGTTTTGGATCGTTGTGATCGTGCATGAAACGCCATCTAAGTGGCACGTTTTCCTCTGCATATGGAATCATTGTACTCGAAATTATAGTTTTGTAAACGTACTGCACAATTCGAACCGAGCACAGAAAACGCAGCCCAAACCATCACGTTTCCACAACCATGCTTTACGGTCTTCGAGGTGTACCTGGGATTGTGTAGCATGTTTGGAGGACGCCATACATAACGTTTTCCATCAGAACCAAATCCACAAAATTTGGATTCGTCGCTTCAGAGGATATTTTTCCAAAAAAGCAGGGACTACCCTAAGTGTTCACGTGCGAATGAAATTCGGGACTTTAAATTTTTCTTAGACACGTGTGGCTTGTGTTCTACAATACATCCACGCAATTTTTTTCATTAAGTTTTCTTCTAATTGTTCGTGAGGAGACGTCAATACCAAGTTTTGTTAAAACTTCCCTTTGAATTTTAGTTGAAGTTTTAAAGGGGTCCGCAACTGAAGCTCTATAAATAAGGGAGTTCTCTTTACGTGTGGTTTTTCTAGGCCGAGCACACTGCGGAACATTTTTGTTTGTCCCATTGGCTTGAATGTGACTGAGTGCATTGTACACTATCTTTCTAGAGCAGTTTAATATGAAAGCAATATCAGAAACTGTGTTTCCTCTCGATTTCATATGATGGATAACTTTACGCTGCTCCTCTGTGCACCATGGACCTTTAGACATATCTAGTTTTTGTGTTACGTTTTTTAATAAAACCTATCAATTAAAGTATTAACAAAACTTACCAATTTAGATAGAAGGTTTATGTAACTTAAGGCTTTTTCGGTATCTTCCGTCGAGAAAAAAAGATGTTTTGATTTGTTAGTTGCATTATTAAACTACACAAACTATGAATAAATTCAGGTACTTTATGGTTATTCTCTTGCTATTCAACAATGACTAGGCCTAAACAAATACTATAACCTAGGACCTTATTCTAATATCACAACTGATTAACTTATTATTGCACCTTAACCTATAATCACAGTCTATTTAGTCTAACTACTGCACTATAAATGTATATCCTTGGTATGATATATCCCGATAGGTTTACCCTGTAACGACTCTAATTCGTACATGTTCGTATCGGTCTTAGGACTCTACATTTAATAAATTTTCGACAACATTTTGAGTTTATGTTTTTTCCAAAGCCATTAAGGACTGTATTCCTGCGATACACTTCTTGACCAGGAGTTAGAGTTATATTTCTCGCGCTTTTATTGTATCGTTCAAGAAATGGTGAACTGCTATGAATACATAAGAATTACCACTTTTTGATCGGGGATATTTTCTTAAAAAATCTATGTATAATTATTGGAATGGACGTTCAGTCACTACCTCCTGACCTATTTCTGTTTATATTGGCTGATTTAGTCTCTTTGCAAATAAGGTATCTTTTGATATATTATCTTACTCTGTATGTCATTTTGGGCCAGTAATACAATCTTCTTAATTTTTCCCAAGTTTTGGCTATACCTCTATGAGTAGAAATATTTGATTTTGGGCCAGTAATAAAATCTTTTTAATTTTTCCAAAGTTTTGGCTATACCGCCATGAGCAGAAATATTTTATGTACTCGTATGAGCTTTTTCCATCAAAGTATTGGTTAAATTAGAAGGGATCCATAATTTCCATGGGGTTTCATCTATATCTTGAGAACACGTTGTCTTTTTGTAAATTTTTCCTTCCAGAACCTTTAAATCGGGTAGTTTGTGAGCATTCTCGGTGATTTCTTTGACTAAATTTTTATATTCTTCACTCTCAAGCTCCAGGGTTTTCCATTTAAGTACATCTTCCATTTCAGTCGCTTTTACTGCGGTGTCTTGTAGTACTCTGGAAAGCATTTCAGCCACGATATTTTCTGTTGCTTTGCGGTGCTCGATTTCAAAGTCAAAAGCCTGTAATTGTAAAGAGTTCCAGTCAAATCTTTTAAGCTAATAAGCCATTTCAGACTTGCGTGGTCTCTAGTGGTATTGAATGACATCTTTTGACATAAGGCCTAAACTTGCGTAATGCGTAATAATTATTACAGCACTTAAACACTCTTTCTCGGTAACTATGTAGTTACGTTGGCATGGATTTAACTTTTAAGAAAAATGGCTATTGGGTGTTACTCATTATTCACGTTAGCTGATACAAGTCGGCTCCTATCCCATAATTAGAAGCGTCGCATTGAATATAAAAACGCTGAAATTATTAACAAATTATTTAAATATTTAAAAATATTTTCTTTAAATACTATGGAATAACCTTATTCATTAATCTGCATAGTCTTTGTGCCGCATTACATAAGGCAAAGGGCATCACTCTAAATTGGTATATTGGCCTCCCAGCCATTTTAAAGGCTGTTTAAGATTTACTTTCTTCGTCTAACTCAATTAGCCAGATTGCGTATTTGAGGTCGACACTACTTATGCAATGGGTCTCGTCTATTCTACTAAGGATGCCATCTATATTTTGGAGGGAATAAGCATCTTTAATGGGTAATTTGTTTAATATCCTCGCATCTAAGGAGAATCGATTTTTGCCTAGTTTTTTTACAACATGGTTATTCCATGGGATTTCGCTTAGTTCTATTACTTTTAATTTAAGAATATTATCAATTTCCTGATAGGTTATTTATTAAACTGATTGGGAAATAGGGTAGTAACGGTCCTTTATTGATACAGGTCCCTCAACTAATTTTATAGAATGTCTTTTTTAACTTAGACCGTTTTTACACCTTGCAACAAACGCCGAGTTTTTTTTCCTATTCTTTTTTAAAGTTGCTTCGAAACCCTGTATTCTTTTACATTTGAATTTTTTCAAAATATTTATTTTTGAAAGTTTTGTCTTTTATGCTTTTCTGTGTTATTAATAAATAAACAAAAAACTGTATTGTCAACTAAACGTATTTTATTATGATTAAGCGATTAAACATTCTTAATATAATATTAACACACACATTATAAATATTTAAAAATAAGTAATATATTGTTGAAAAATTAATTTTAATTTGTTTTGGAGTTACGGACCTCTAAAGTTTCTATGTAAAGTTTTGTATATCTCAAATCTCAACTGGAATGGTAATTAAAAGTACTATCTAACTAAATTGAAAATTAAATTAAATTAAAATTTTTTTTTACATATTTTTAGAAAGATATTTTTACAGAAAAATATTAGAAAAAAAATATTTTCCAAAAAATTTTCGAATAAAATTTTACAAAAAATTTTTACAAAAATATTTTTACAGACAATTTTCGAAAAATTAAAACAAAACTTTCAATATTTCTTTGAAAATGAAAATCATGACTGTAACATAACATATATTTAATATTAAGAATATACATATGTATGTATGTGTGCATACAGAGTAACATATTTTTTTAAATGCTATTGATTTTTTTATACGCGTTTGATTTTTAAATAGATGAGATCTCTGTTTTAGAACTTAGATGCATTTAACACATAGTCAACATCAGGGGGGTTACTCTCTATTGCGATACGAAAGAAAAATGGTACGAAATCGAACAATTTGTACTCTTTAAAGCGTTCGCGCATTTTTCTTTCGCATATCTTTTTCGCAAAGATTGCAGCACCACACTCTGTAATGGGAAAGCGTATGTCAAATTCGTTCAATAAGTCCAAATATTTTTCGATAGTAAAAGAGCAAACGCAAAGGAAGAAAACATGTACATAAATACTTAAAAAATGTGTTTTAATTGATATCTAAATTGTTATTTTTAGGGAAATCAAAGACAAATAGTTACAAATAAAACAACGAAAGTTTTTAATTTTAGTAGATAGTGATTTGGCCATGAAACAGTTGCTGGGAGTTATTGCCTAACAAGAAGGAAGCAAAATGTAGCACAAAATATTTAGACAATCTGAAGGAGATCCTGTAAGGAATATATCTGGTTAAAAAATTTATATGTATATTATGCTATTATTTATGTAAAATATGATACTATTTGCGTGGATTTCCTGTAGAATTTTCAGTAACGGAAAAAGTTAAAATAAAGCTATGTGAATTTGAAAAAAAATTCTATAACAGATTTATTATACCAGGGGTCTAATCGCCACATTCGATATCGAGTAAAATCTCTGGTAATTTTTCAATTTGGGATCATGACACTCGATATCGAAAAAAAAGTATTGTAATTTTATTCGAAAGGAAATGTTTTTAAACCGAGTTTTCTTGTTTTCTTGTTCACTTGTTGACTTATTATTAATCTATTACAATTTGATAAAAATAACGATTCGATACATGTCGAATGGCATAATTAGCTTACTCCACTCGTATCGAATTTGTTACTCGATACGATAGTTAACTCGATATCGAATGCGGTGATTAGGCCCCAGCATTTATTTATGGAAAGTATATCGAACCTATCTGCTTGCAACTTGTTTCAAGTTAATTTTCGTCTTTAAAACATAATATTTATATGTAAATTCAACCGGCTTAACTTTTGTTTACATATTTTAAACAGTTAATGTTGCCACTTTTTCAAAAAGTTTGCGAAAGGTGTTGCGAAAGTCATAGAGAGTACCGATTTGTCCTCTTATCGCATTGAGCTTTCGAATCGTAATTGCTTTCGCATCGCAATAGAGAGTAACCCCCCAGGGTACCGAATACAAGCTGTCAAAAATAAAATACACACGTTTAAAGGTAAACGTGTTAATGCCAGTATAGATATCTACATGGCTACACGACCACCATTGTGGCGTAAACTTAGGCTAATTTCTATTTTATTCAATAAAAGAAAATGTCACAAAATTGCAAATTACAAATTCATATACAAACAAAAAGTGTTGAAGGAAATATTTATAATTTTTTATAAAAGCAAAATAAGTATTTCTACAACAATGTCAGAGTTTACGATGTAGCTGTCGTCTTTAATATCATTTAGTAGCTGACAACACGGCGACAATTGTAGCCAACGGATTTTGTTTTTTTCATTTAGCAGCGTCGCCGCTGTCTTCTTCTTTAAAGTATGAATAATGAGTTCTTTCTCATACGACTTATTTTAATTTATGTAAAGAGTCAACAATATGGATATTGCTGTACATGTCTGTATAAATAAAATCACCGTGGTGAAGGGTATGGCAGATTCGGCACTGCCGAATATAGCACTTTTACTTGCTTCTATTACATATTTACTAATTTTACAGGTTTTTGGCCCGTGATTGCACCTGATACTGGTTACCTGAGCTCTCTTGTAATGGCGAAAGTCATCCTCCCGTTTTCTCCTACAAGTGTTTTACTTCTTTTTCTTATAATTATCTATTTTACTTTCATATCTTTTGTATTAAACAATGAATTGCATTAGATTTATTATGATGCTTTCTATAATGTAATGCATATTATTCTTAAAGTATATTTTAGTTATGAACTATAATCTTATTTTTGCCAATGGGTTGATTTTAAAATTAGATTTGAATTAACAATCGGGAAAATCCTAGCGCCACCTGTGAGTCAGAGACGAACATACCATACAGGCAGTCAGCTGTTACGCAGAACAAACATCACAGCAGATAGTTGTCAATCACCAATAACAAACAATCATTTATATGTATTGTAACACCAAAAGACGTTTCTTGTTTTTGGCAACACGAGATAATTATATTAAGCTGGTTTTGTATTATTTTTTATTATTATATGAATATTATGAAAAACTCGATATGAGGCTGACTTCGAAACAGCTTCCTCATCAAAGTGAAATTCCAGGAGTTAGGTTATGAACTCCAGTAGCTCACAAAATAAACGAAAATGGTGATGTTTTCAATATTAAAAAATAAGTACAAAATTACTTTTGTTTTATTGTTTACTCTTTCACAAATTATTCAAATTACAGTCCGAAAATCAAACAACATATAATTCCAAATGGCCAACGATATGGCGCAAAAAAGACGAAAGATTTTAACAAAAAACCCGGCCGACTTGCTGTATAGCAATTTAAGAACCAATTCGTGTTATCTAAAAAACTTATAAAAAAGAAAAGAAATTTAAGATTAAAAAAGCGAGTGTTGAAACAAAAAATTTAAATCCATTTATCCTGATATTCTCTTTCATTTTAAAATTAAAGTAACTGCTGCGGAAAATCCATCAAAATTTAACAAAAATGTTACTAAAATTAATCCTTATGGCGAACATGATTCCAGTGTTACAGTCACAGTTGGCTTCAACAAAATAGACTCTCTTACAAAATGCGATGGTAGCGAGACGATTTATCCAGTTCTTCTTTCTACAGTCTCCGACTTCGTAGATCTGTGGCTGTTTTAACGGTTCTCCAAAGTGCATAGAACCCGAGCTTGAGATGAACGAGGCCCCTCGTTCTCATGACCATCGGACGAACGAGGTCCTCTGGCTGAGTTATTGGACGAACTAGGCCCTTTTCCCACTTGGCGTTTGGACGAACTAGGCCCGCGATGTAAGCGTTTGAGAACTTTTCGGGCCAACGAACTAGGTCTTACACCTTGTGCAACAAAGTGTGATGCATCTCACCTCAACGTTTACATCTGCCAGTACTTTTACAAGTAAGCCAGATATGGTCATGATTTCAGCAATCTACACAACAACTAAAAAACAAGCCAGAATCAGATGTATTTATTTGAGCCGTATCTCCAAAATTACGTGGCAGCCTGTAGTTTGGTTTTTAACCAAAATTGTGTTGCAGCTTTTGAACCAGAACCATAAAAAAATTAAACAAGATTTATTCTGCATTAAGAAACTAAAATAAAGAAAAATAAAACAAACAAAAAAAAAAAAAAACAAAGTGCTGGAGATAGTCGATAATATATTAATATATTATTATACATATGTTATCCAAAACACCAATTAAGACCTTATTTCCATCTTTGAAGCGTTTTCTCTCCATTTAGCGAAGACTTTTAATATTCTCCAACAAGTAGGGTTTGATCGTTCATCGCATGCATCAACTGGAAATTTTAAATCCTTCAATTTTCTGTGGACCGAACCATTTTTATTTTTTTTTTTCTTAGATTGATTTTTTCGAGCAACATTCGAGCAACATTTTCTACAGACATGAGACTGAAAATTATCAACTCAAAATGGCCT
This sequence comes from Phasia obesa, assembly GCA_949628195.1. NCBI lineage: Eukaryota > Metazoa > Arthropoda > Insecta > Diptera > Tachinidae > Phasia > Phasia obesa. Next base: position 32,537 of record CATIVE010000172.1, on the reverse strand, counting down.
TCATTAACTATTATGTTGCCAAAGTCTTTTGGTCTTAAACCAAAATCATATTGAATAAACCCATCCACAGGTTTACCTATTTCAAAATATTTATCAATTCACTGAAAATATGCATTAGCTCGATTATTATAAACGAAGATCTTCTCATCGCAAAAATTCGATGCAACGAAATAAGATATATCTATACGAATTTTTCTAATAAAAGTAGAATTCGAAGTTACAGCACATTTTACGATATCTTTGTAATAATCGGGTTTATTTACTGCAGATGTTTGCTCTCTTGGTATTTCTGTCTCTTTAATAGATTCTTCTAGAAATTTCATTTCTTCGTGGGAAGCTCTACTAAGTACTGGATTCAATGTATATGGCTCGTGAAACTCGATTTTGTCTAAGATAAATTTTCATTCAACGATTCTTCAGCATTACATATTTCTATCTGGATATTCTCAGACTGCAGTGGTTCAAAAACATTTTCCGGTGATTGGATACAAACGATGTCATCTAAATATCTTAGTTTTTTTACCGTTGTGCCTGCTGGTTTGTCCACATTATTGCATAATAGCGAATTCAATTTAGTTGCGAGGGCTAATTTACATTCCTGATACATATCAGATACCTGTCTACAGTCCTCGTTGCAATGGCTAATTTTATTACGAAATTCTTGATATCCATAGGCAATCGTAACCTTTTGCCACAAAATTTCAAATTCCTCTTTCTGAAGATCTAAAGCAAATCGATTTTGTGGTAAACCAGAACAATCGCTTTCGAATTCAAGCAATAGGGTGGCTAATCTTTTAAATCTTATTATGCATTCTAGCTTAGACATATTTGTATCTAAAAACTAAAGTTCACAACGACTACAATAATTTAAATGTTTATTTCAAATTTTCATGACAAAATCCTCTGCAAACTATCTCAAAAAATCTTGACTTCCATATTTAAAAAAGAATTCGATAAACAGTACCGGAAAATTCAACTGTAAGATTGAAGCAAAATTAATGTTTCTCCTTCCTCTGTATATTTCAAATTTTCCACAGAAGCTGAACAACAAAAATCTTCGTATAATATAAAGCTCGCAAAACTAGGCTTTCAAATAAAATGTGTATGTAAAATTAAAACAAAAATTGTTTAATTGTATTTTTTGTTTATAAGACAACAAAATTAAATACCACAAAAAGTTGTCAGTTGGTCACCCTAATGGTCAACAATTTTCAGTCAAAGCAAAATTAACTCAATCACTAAATTCTTTTGTTAATGAGTTACATACAGATGTATATGAACTGTGGCCAAATCAAATTATTAGGCAATCACAAATAAAGAAAAAACATATGTAGGTAGGTATAGTTACTTACATACATACATATAAAACCAAAATTCCAAGTCCCAAACAAGATACGCTCCACTTTGGCAATTCGTCCTTTAGCCCACGCACACGTACACCCAGGATTTCTCACTTTAGAAATTACCGATTTTAATTATTATTATTATATATTATATTATATTTATATAAAAATATACTTTTCTTTATTTTTAATGATTTTCCTTTAAAAAATGTATTTACATATGTAAGTAAACAAAACAAATGTCAAAAGCTAGACAGAGTTGAGCAATAAAAAAACAAAAACAGCTGAGCAACTGTTGTACCCAATCAAGATATTGATTTGTGTCTACGCCAAGGCGAATTCATACCAGGTGGTGTTGATAGCCCAGCTGATTGTTTTTTGCTCTCGTGTTTTTGCTAATGTCTTGTCAAAAATACATTGTTTCATATCTGCTAAACTAATGTCAAAGTTGTTGTTTTGTTGTAGTTGTTGCTCTACTGCCTACACCTGGTATGAATTCGCCTTGGTCTACCCTAAGCACACAAAAGATAATGCAGTTCGATGGTAATACCGTGTGTGATAATTGTTTCCAGTATTAAAAAGATCAATTAATTTAACAGTAGCAACGTAAATACAAACACTTTTTGCACTGTTAAAGACTATGTTCTTGTAATATTTTGTAGAATAAAAACAAATACTACAAGACGAATGCTCGCAAATAAATAAAATCAACTTCATCTTAACTTTAATAAACTCCTGGGATTCCGCACCAATTCCAATTATCCGGTTCGATTGGACCAATGAAAAACTCGATATGAGGCTGGCTTCGAAACAGCTTTCTCATCAAAGTGAAATTCCAGGAGTTAGGTTATGAACTCCAGTGGCTCACAAAATAAACGAAAATGGTGGTGTTTTCAATATTAAAAAATAAGTACAAAATTACTTTTGTTTTATTGCTTACTCTTTCACAAATTATTCAAATTACAATCCGAAAAGCAAACAATATTTAATTCCAAATGGCCAACGATATGACGCAAAAAAGACGAAAGATTTTAACAAAAATCTACGAACAATATTTTTTTTAAACTTATTGTTGAATAACAAAAAACTAAGTGTCAAAAACTCAATAACGAAAAATAAAATCAAAAAAGATAACAGCAGCGCCTCTTAGATGCCAGATCCTTTCAACTATAATTTGGCATCACCCATTATGAACCAGAGATGTATAACCCGTTCAGACATGAACAATTATTCTATTATGAATTTCAGTATTTTCTTTTTGTTATAATATGAATATTATCCTATTGTATGAATATTATTTTTATTTTTTCGAAGCCATTATATCAGTTTTGTGATACTAATAAAGTAATATCATTTAAGGTAGTTTTATTTAGTATTGTAATCCGTAAGGAATTACCTTAATCATTATGTATTAGAATAAGTTGGCTCTTATTATTAACTTAATTCTAGGTTCAAGCCAGGATAAATGGTACTCGTCGATGTATATACGGCTGATTTCTGTTTGTTTACTTATTAAAGCGGTTGATTTTTCACAATCAGGGACACAGCTGTTTCTGTTGACGTGTCTTTGGTATTAATATGTATGTATACATGTGTAAGCATATATATGTGTGCTTGAAAAGGGTATAAAAGCGCGACTTGTTTAATGATTAGGGAGTTGAGTTGCGACAGCCGTGAAGGTAAGAACTAAATTTTGAGTGGATTTTGTAAGTCCCGAAATTGTTGGTGATTATCCTCACTGTATAATATTATATTATTGATTTATATATAATATTATTATTGATTTTTCTCCTCGAAGGGATAACAAGAAGTTTGTTTAGTGGATTTTGTAAATCTCTAGCAAATTCCTATTTATCTCAGCCCAATCACGGTGGTGGCAAAGGAAGACTTTATAAGGCACCTCAGCGACAGAATCACGTTGGCAAGAATATTTATTCTGGCTTTCTTTTAAAATACAAATTAAGTTTAGATTTTTTATAACGTTTGTAAAGCATCGTGTTTTTTTCTTGTTGTACGACCCTGTACGTCGCTGCGCTTATGCTAGCAATAAACGGCGACAGAAAGCGTGACAGTATGTGTTTGGCCACGCACAACTATAAAAGGCACACCATTTTCAAAAATTGATGAGATAGCAAGCAGCTCGCCTGCAGGTCTCTGGGAGGAATTTTATATTCCGCAATAACTTCTTATCGAAATTCTTTTGTTAATGAGTTACATACAGATGTATATGAACTGTGGCCAAATCAAATTATTAGGCAATCACAAATAAAGAAAAAACATATGCAGGTAGGTATAGTTACTTACATACATACATATAAAACCAAAATTCCAAGTCCCAAACAAGATACGCTCCACTTTGGCAATTCGTCCTTTAGCCCACGCACACGTACACCCAGGATTTCTCACTTTAGAAATTACCGATTTTAATTATTATTATTATATATTATATATTATATATTATATATTATATTATATTTATATAAAAATATACTTTTCTTTATTTTTAATGATTTTCCTTTAAAAAATGTATTTACATATGTAAGTAAACAAAACAAATGTCCAAAGCTAGACAGAGTTGAGCAATAAAAAAACAAAAACAGCTGAGCAACTGTTGTACCCAATCAAGATATTGATTTGTGTCTACGCCAAGGCGAATTCATACCAGGTGGTGTTGATAGCCCAGCTGATTGTTTTTTGCTCTCGTGTTTTTGCTAATGTCTTGTCAAAAATACATTGTTTCATATCTGCTAAACTAATGTCAAAGTTGTTGTTTTGTTGTAGTTGTTGCTCTACTGCCTACACCTGGTATGAATTCGCCTTGGTCTACCCTAAGTACACAAAAGATAATGCAGTTCGATGGTAATACCGTGTGTGATAATTGTTTCCAGTATTAAAAAGATCAATTAATTTAACAGTAGCAACGTAAATACAAACACTTTTTGCACTGTTAAAGACTATGTTCTTGTAATATTTTGTAGAATAAAAACAAATACTACAAGACGAATGCTCGCAAATAAATAAAATCAACTTCATCTTAACTTTAATAAACTCCTGGGATTCCGCACCAATTCCAATTATCCGGTTCGATTGGACCAATGAAAAACTCGATATGAGGCTGGCTTCGAAACAGCTTTCTCATCAAAGTGAAATTCCAGGAGTTAGGTTATGAACTCCAGTGGCTCACAAAATAAACGAAAATGGTGGTGTTTTCAATATTAAAAAATAAGTACAAAATTACTTTTGTTTTATTGCTTACTCTTTCACAAATTATTCAAATTACAATCCGAAAAGCAAACAATATTTAATTCCAAATGGCAAACGATATGACGCAAAAAAGACGAAAGATTTTAACAAAAATCTACGAACAATATTTTTTTTAAACTTATTGTTGAATAACAAAAAACTAAGTGTCAAAAACTCAATAACGAAAAATAAAATCAAAAAAGATAACAGCAGCGCCTCTTAGATGCCAGATCCTTTCAACTATAATTTGGCATCACCCATTATGAACCAGAGATGTATAACCCGTTCAGACATGAACAATTATTCTATTATGAATTTCAGTATTTTCTTTTTGTTATAATATGAATATTATCCTATTGTATGAATATTATTTTTATTTTTTCGAAGCCATTATATCAGTTTTGTGATACTAATAAAGTAATATCATTTAAGGTAGTTTTATTTAGTATTGTAATCCGTAAGGAATTACCTTAATCATTATGTATTAGAATTAGTTGGCTCTTATTATTAACTTAATTCTAGGTTCAAGCCAGGATAAATGGTACTCGTCGATGTATATACGGCTGATTTCTGTTTGTTTACTTATTAAAGCGGTTGATTTTTCACAATCAGGGACACAGCTGTTTCTGTTGACGTGTCTTTGGTATTAATATGTATGTATACATGTGTAAGCATATATATGTGTGCTTGAAAAGGGTATAAAAGCGCGACTTGTTTAATGATTAGGGAGTTGAGTTGCGACAGCCGTGAAGGTAAGAACTAAATTTTGAGTGGATTTTGTAAGTCCCGAAATTGTTGGTGATTATCCTCACTGTATAATATTATATTATTGATTTATATATAATATTATTATTGATTTTTCTCCTCGAAGGGATAACAAGAAGTTTGTTTAGTGGATTTTGTAAATCTCTAGCAAATTCCTATTTATCTCAGCCCAATCACGGTGGTGGCAAAGGAAGACTTTATAAGGCACCTCAGCGACAGAATCACGTTGGCAAGAATATTTATTCTGGCTTTCTTTTAAAATACAAATTAAGTTTAGATTTTTTATAACGTGTGTAAAGCATCGTGTTTTTTTCTTGTTGTACGACCCTGTACGCCGCTGCGCTTATGCTAGCAATAAACGGCGACAGAAAGCGTGACAGTATGTGTTTGGCCACGCACAACTATAAAAGGCACACCATTTTCAAAAATTGATGAGATAGCAAGCAGCTCGCCTGCAGGTCTCTGGGAGGAATTTTATATTCCGCAATAACTTCTTATCGAAATTCTTTTGTTAATGAGTTACATACAGATGTATATGAACTGTGGCCAAATCAAATTATTAGGCAATCACAAATAAAGAAAAAACATATGCAGGTAGGTATAGTTACTTACATACATACATATAAAACCAAAATTCCAAGTCCCAAACAAGATACGCTCCACTTTGGCAATTCGTCCTTTAGCCCACGCACACGTACACCCAGGATTTCTCACTTTAGAAATTACCGATTTTAATTATTATTATTATATATTATATATTATATATTATATTATATTTATATAAAAATATACTTTTCTTTATTTTTAATGATTTTCCTTTAAAAAATGTATTTACATATGTAAGTAAACAAAACAAATGTCCAAAGCTAGACAGAGTTGAGCAATAAAAAAACAAAAACAGCTGAGCAACTGTTGTACCCAATCAAGATATTGATTTGTGTCTACGCCAAGGCGAATTCATACCAGGTGGTGTTGATAGCCCAGCTGATTGTTTTTTGCTCTCGTGTTTTTGCTAATGTCTTGTCAAAAATACATTGTTTCATATCTGCTAAACTAATGTCAAAGTTGTTGTTTTGTTGTAGTTGTTGCTCTACTGCCTACACCTGGTATGAATTCGCCTTGGTCTACCCTAAGCACACAAAAGATAATGCAGTTCGATGGTAATACCGTGTGTGATAATTGTTTCCAGTATTAAAAAGATCAATTAATTTAACAGTAGCAACGTAAATACAAACACTTTTTGCACTGTTAAAGACTATGTTCTTGTAATATTTTGTAGAATAAAAACAAATACTACAAGACGAATGCTCGCAAATAAATAAAATCAACTTCATCTTAACTTTAATAAACTCCTGGGATTCCGCACCAATTCCAATTATCCGGTTCGATTGGACCAATGAAAAACTCGATATGAGGCTGGCTTCGAAACAGCTTTCTCATCAAAGTGAAATTCCAGGAGTTAGGTTATGAACTCCAGTGGCTCACAAAATAAACGAAAATGGTGGTGTTTTCAATATTAAAAAATAAGTACAAAATTACTTTTGTTTTATTGCTTACTCTTTCACAAATTATTCAAATTACAATCCGAAAAGCAAACAATATTTAATTCCAAATGGCCAACGATATGACGCAAAAAAGACGAAAGATTTTAACAAAAATCTACGAACAATATTTTTTTTAAACTTATTGTTGAATAACAAAAAACTAAGTGTCAAAAACTCAATAACGAAAAATAAAATCAAAAAAGATAACAGCAGCGCCTCTTAGATGCCAGATCCTTTCAACTATAATTTGGCATCACCCATTATGAACCAGAGATGTATAACCCGTTCAGACATGAACAATTATTCTATTATGAATTTCAGTATTTTCTTTTTGTTATAATATGAATATTATCCTATTGTATGAATATTATTTTTATTTTTTCGAAGCCATTATATCAGTTTTGTGATACTAATAAAGTAATATCATTTAAGGTAGTTTTATTTAGTATTGTAATCCGTAAGGAATTACCTTAATCATTATGTATTAGAATAAGTTGGCTCTTATTATTAACTTAATTCTAGGTTCAAGCCAGGATAAATGGTACTCGTCGATGTATACACGGCTGATTTCTGTTTGTTTACTTATTAAAGCGGTTGATTTTTCACAATCAGGGACACAGCTGTTTCTGTTGACGTGTCTTTGGTATTAATATGTATGTATACATGTGTAAGCATATATATGTGTGCTTGAAAAGGGTATAAAAGCGCGACTTGTTTAATGATTAGGGAGTTGAGTTGCGACAGCCGTGAAGGTAAGAACTAAATTTTGAGTGGATTTTGTAAGTCCCGAAATTGTTGGTGATTATCCTCACTGTATAATATTATATTATTGATTTATATATAATATTATTATTGATTTTTCTCCTCGAAGGGATAACAAGAAGTTTGTTTAGTGGATTTTGTAAATCTCTAGCAAATTCCTATTTATCTCAGCCCAATCACGGTGGTGGCAAAGGAAGACTTTATAAGGCACCTCAGCGACAGAATCACGTTGGCAAGAATATTTATTCTGGCTTTCTTTTAAAATACAAATTAAGTTTAGATTTTTTATAACGTGTGTAAAGCATCGTGTTTTTTTCTTGTTGTACGACCCTGTACGCCGCTGCGCTTATGCTAGCAATAAACGGCGACAGAAAGCGTGACAGTATGTGTTTGGCCACGCACAACTATAAAAGGCACAACATTTTCAAAAATTGATGAGATAGCAAGCAGCTCGCCTGCAGGTCTCTGGGAGGAATTTTATATTCCGCAATAACTTCTTATCGACAGTACAACTGCAATTGGTGGAAGTACCAATACCACAAAAGTTTATCTTCTACCGGTGTTGATCGACCGTGTGACTAGTGAAGACTTTTATATTTTCGCTGTATTATATAACACTGCCTAGAACGCCCAACAATTGCTGCTGCTGCTAAGTGTAGTGTTTGATTTTACAGTCATTGCCACCTTTACCGTTGCTGCCTGTACAGCTGCTAGGTACCGCAACTGCTGCCTGTACCACCGCTGCTTCCTGTACCGTCGTTGCTGCCTGTACCACTGCCGCCTGTGCCGCCGCTGACGCGTGGACCTCCGCTGTCGTCTGTACCGCTGAAAATTGTTTCACCGCGGCTGTTTATACCACTGACGCCTGCACCGTTGCTACTGTCTATACCGCCGACACTTGTACCGCCGCTACCGCCGTTGCCACAGGCAGCAACAGCTGTACCAACCGCAAGTTTTTTCCTTAGGTGAGCAAAATATGCCAGCTATTTTGCTCCGGATACTATTAATTATAGCTGGCATTGAGCAAAACCCAGGTCCACTGATCTGAATTTGTGCAGTGTGTCACAACAAGATAACCCGCAACATTACATCGGTCAAATGCGCAGTTTATGAAAACTGGTTTCTCCTGAAAAGATGCTCAAGTCTCACCAGCCACCGCGATTGGTCCCCAAGCTTTGTGGCACTACTTCTCCCACTGTACCCCAGCAGAACCCGGTCTCATCACCACCTCTGAGACACAGTAGAACACATTGTTCTATTTGTAACACATTAATTCGGAGGAATGTTACACCAGTTCAGAGCAAAGGTTGTAAAAGATGGTATCATATGAGGCGCTGTACAAATTTACGCTCTCACAGGGACTGGAGTACTAGTTTCCTAGCCTCTTGCTACGCAGATAGACGAATCAGATTTTGCTGCAATAAGCGAAGATTTTCCAACAAGAGTAACTGCAAGATGTGTAAGCTCTCCAGACATATCCATTGTCTGCTCATCATTACTTGCCTACACCAGCTGGCAAACCCAAATTTCACAACTCAGACCACATTCCCATTGTGGTCACTGTGAAGAAACCCAATGAGACTGATAAGCGAACGTTTATTAATTATAATAAAGCTAACTGACAGGGATTCTCAGAATATATTGATGACCCCCTTCGTCAATTACCCCACCCTACTTGTGCCAGGAAAGGAGAGAAAGTTTTCTGGCAAACTATTATCAGGGCAGCGCCTTATTGCTGCAGGCAGAATACCCAATATAAGACCAAATTTCCCCACCAATGAAGCGCGTTTAGCTCAAGAACACGATCATGTGCCAGCAGACGAGCGAATTGAGCTGTTGACGGCAGAGATTAACAAACTCGTTAATGAACATCGCCCCAACAAGTGGTTAATGCACAGTTAGCTCAAAAAAGCTTTGGTCTACTATTAAAAGTCTATCTGGCACAAACTGAAATAAAAATCTCGCAGCTATAGGATTCGATATCATTCAATATACAGATGCAAAGAAATGTACAAAACTTTTCTACCGACAATTTTTCGATCGTCCCAACTCGCAGAATCAGTCCAAAAGAGCTATAATTCGGAGAAGCAAGAATCTTGAATGGGATTCTGAGCCAATTTCCTTCACGCTCGATGAAGTGAAATATATAATCTCCAAAGTCAAACCCTCTAAAGCTCTTGGTCCTGACCAGAGCTGTTAAATTTTGATTACGATTAGTAATCAATTACATTACTTTTCAAAAATAATTGTAATGACTACATAATTCTCTTTTGAGCAGGTTTTGAAAAGTAATTGATTACGATTACTAGTAATGAAAAAATAATCTGGATTACTGAAAATTACTAAAAAATAATCAAAAAGAATCAGAAGTAATCAAAAAGTAATCCAACTACTTTCAACGATTATTTTTGATTATTTTCAAAAATTTTAAAAAAAAGTTCTAAGTAAATTTATAAAATTAGTTTTTTTTTATTTAAAAAATTATTAACACATTCATTTATATAACAACACTAACAATTTCAGTCTTACAAAAGATTATAAAGAAAAACAAAGAAAGTAATACAGAAAAACAAATATTCAATGTATGTTTGTAGTACAAATCACCAAAGAATTTTACTTTACATATATGTATTTACTATTGGCCTTCATTAAAACTAATTTTTCAAAGGAAAAATCAGACAATGATTGCCGCCTTGGACTGTTGACGATCCCGGAAAATGAAAACAGTCATTCAACTGGAGCTGAAGACGTTAAAGACGTGTTAAAAAAAATATATGCTTTCTTAAGCAAATCGTATTGTTGCCAAATCACATCAGCACTTGTATTATCATTTAAATAACTGAAAAACTGATGTTTTATTTTTGATCTTAGATAAAAATTGTTCTGATCTTGTGGAGAAGAACTTGTTTCAATTTAATCATCTGCAAAGTTAAGTTTTCAAAGTTTAAATAATTCAAAATAGTGCACACATTAGCTCACCATCATTACTGAAATCAAAAAAATGGGGAACAGTTGTTAAATTCTTATTTTTCATTTCAAAATTAAATGTGTTGCCATTTTTGGCGTAAAAGCTATAAAGTGTAGCCAAGACTCGGCTGATTATATTCTCGTCAGTTAATACCGGCAATTCTGGACTTAATCTTTGCAACGCTTTGAGCTATTTCATTTTTACGCTTGGAGTTAGAACCGTTGCCGCAAGTGCAATATTTGCCTCAGGCTGCATCATAAAATATTGTTGAAACCTTTCTCTTAGACGCTGTTCCATTTTGAAAATAGCAGAGGATATTTGTTGCAGCTCCTGTGTTCTGCTTAGCTTATGAAGCCTATTAATCAGTGTAACAAGAGTCGGAACAAGGAATCCTGTGTTAATGAAATGAATAAGAATTAATGGCGGAAATTGCTTTTCATTGCAAACTGCCTAGAAAACCTTGGATATTTTGCAGACCTAGGATATTTCATATAAAATTTTAGGTTTGCACACACAAAAAATATCACCAAAATAATTTTAAGTAAACAGTTTTTTGAAATTGGTTTGATCCAATTAATTTTTTAGCAATAATTTTTCACACAATAATGTTTAAAATTGAAAATTATTTCGTAACGTTACTTAGCACAATGTGACACCGATTTTTGATATATCGTTGTTTTTATATCACTAAGAATTTTTCAAATCTTGCAAGTCTTAATTGTAAATGGAACTTAAACAGCCTTTACAAAAGTTGAGCCATTATCTGTAATAACTGTCAAAACAATGTTTGAGCTGTTTAAACCAAAATCAGTATTGATTTCAGTTATCATCTGAGATATATTTTGAGCGTTGCGTTTTCCGAAAATTCTTCTGCATGCTAGAGCCAATGACAGGTATATCCAATGAAGCTTCTGTGGTTTCCCGACCAAATATCTGCTGTAGTGCATAAATATTTTGAAGGCGAAATATTTTCTTTTATATTTTGCACCATGATGTTATATTTTTCCTCTATTTTTTTAGCCGCTGTTTGTCTGCTCAACCCCTTCATACCCGTACCTTCAAACAGTTCTATGAAGGCTTTCTTTTCCAAAATGCAAAGGGGCAATGTAGAGTCAATAATTGCGTTCAATAATTTAACATTAAACACGGATTGCGCTTTACTACCATAAGGACTACCTGACTTATAACTTTTATATTTCTCAAAAAGTTCACTATGCTTGAGTTTCAAATGTTTAATGAAATTGGAAGTCACACCATCGGTTCCTCTAATCACTCGATTATATAACGAGTGATTTTTTAAGAGCTTGAGAACTTTTTTTAAAAAAAAAAACGCATAAAATTTGCAAAATCTCATCGGTTCTTTATTTGAAACGTTAGATTGGTCCATGACATTTACTTTTTGAAGATAATTTCATTTAAATGTTGACCGCGGCTGCGTCTTAGGTGGTCCATTCGGAAAGTCCAATTTTGGGCAACTTTTTCGAGCATTTCGGCCGGAATAGCCCGAATTTCTTCGGAAATGTTGTCTTCCAAAGCTGGAATAGTTGCTGGCTTATTTCTGTAGACTTTAGACTTGACGTAGCCCCACAAAAAATAGTCTAAAGACGTCAAATCGCATGATCTTGGTGGCCAACTTACCGGTCCATTTCTTGAGATGAATTGTTCTCCGAAGTTTTCCCTCAAAATGGCCATAGAATCGCGAGCTGTGTGGCATGTAGCGCCATCTTGTTGAAACCACATGTCAACCAAGTTCAGTTGTTCCATTTTTGGCAACAAAAAGTTTGTTAGCATCGAACGATAGCGATCGCCATTCACCGTAACGTTGCGTCCAACAGCATCTTTGAAAAAATACGGCCCAATGATTCCACCAGCGTACAAACCACACCAAACAGTGCATTTTTCGGGATGCATGGGCAGTTCTTGAACGGCTTCTGGTTGCTCTTCACTCCAAATGCGGCAATTTTACTTATTTACGTAGCCATTCAACCAGAAATGAGCCTCATCGCTGAACAAAATTTGTCACATTTGAACATTTCGAACCGAACACTGATTTTGGTAATAAAATTCAATGATTTGCAAGCGTTGCTCGTTAGTAAGTCTATTCATGATGAAATGTCAAAGCATACTGAGCATCTTTCTCTTTGGCACCATGTCTGAAATCTCACGTGATCTGTCAAATACTAATGCATGAAAATCCTAACCTCAAAAAAATCACCCATTACAACACATTTAGCACAAGTGGTTTTATCTGAAATCTTAAAATCAATATTATTAACATAGTCACCATCAATAATTGCTTAAATATTAAGTAAATTTAAAGCTCACTTTTTCAACTTCGGTATAAAATTCGGCATTAAAAATTATTTTTTGTGTATCGGAAATCACTGTCCAAGATATTTTCAGACATTTTGGCCTAAAAATTATTCTTATGTTTGAGAGTTTACAAAACATTTCATTCTTAATACCCACCAAATAATATATTGTAATTGAAGAGCAGCTAAATTAATTTTGTAATTAGTTTTCATAAATTTTGAAATTTCGTTTCAACACAAATTTTTAAATAATTACACTGTTTCGCAGGAATTTTGCCTTTAACAAAAAATCAAACTATATCTATAGTACTTTACCTTTAAACACTAATATTAGCAATTTTCAAAAATATATGAATTCATTTATTAACACATTTTAAAATTTTCGTGAATTAAATAATCTACACTTTATAAAACACTGTACTGAAAATATTTTACTACAGCAAATTTGGTTTCATATTAAAACAGATCAAGTGGGACAAAAACAACGAACGTGAGTGGAAAGAATTTTTTACTATCAACTTAGCAACGAAACAAGAAAAACAAATATCAATGGAATTTTTATTACTTTCAAAGCATAAGTAGTAACAATTAAAATATTTATGAATGACAAAGAAAAGAGAAATTTTTACATTATTATCTTTAACGTAGAAACAAAAATAGCAAAATAACCAGAAATTAACCCATTCGCTAATTAGAACAACTAGAGCATAATTGAAGTTTAAAACAGCGTCAAAAATTCATAAATAATCAAAAAGAATTAAAAATAATCCTTAAAAGTAATCCAATTATTTTTTGATTACTTTTGATTCTTTTCGATTATTTTATTGTAATTTCAAGTAATTTAGATTATTTTCCCATTACTAGTAATCGTAATCAATTATTTACCGTGTAAAACTGAAAGTAATGGTAATTTAATCATTACTTCACCCTCAAAAAAAAAGTAATCAAATTAGTAATCATTACGATTAGTAATCATTACTTAACAGCTATGGTCCTGACGGCATCTCTATGTTAATGTTAAAGGAACTTGGCATTGTATCGCTAGAATATCTAGTATGCCTTCTAGAACTCTCGATTCATCAGCTGGTGATTCCTGATATATGAAAGGTTGCTCGAATAAATTCCCTCCTAAAACCTGGAAAACCCGCTACAAAAGGAGAATCATACCGCTGAATCTCCCTTTTATCACCCAAAGGTTTTAGAAGCTTTACTATTTCCAACCCGGAAAGAGCATTTCTCGCTTGCCTCTCACCAACACTGCTTCACGAAATCCTATAGTACCACGACAGCTTTGAATTTGATAGCTAACCAGATCGCAGATGGCCTCAATCAGCAGAAACCGTGTGAACGCAGAATTGTGGCGGCCTTAGACTTATGACATCTCGAAGTCGAACTAGACACTTCCCAATGATGTCAAACGCTGGGTTGCCAACTATTTAAGTGGCAGACAAGCGTTTGTTGAGTTCAGAGGCCAGAAGTCTAAGTATCGCAAGATTAAAATGGGTGTGCCACAAGGAGGAGTACAGTCACCTATACTCTTCAACTTTGGCCACCATCTCATAATTTATACAGGAACGTAGACATCAGCTATTACCCTCAAAGTCTTCGATGTCTCTTTTCACTTCCTGAACTAAAGAAGTGAAGATGGAATTATATATCTCTTTCCAAGGCCGACGTATCCCTACTGTGCAAAATCCAAAAATTTTAGGCGTGGTCTTCGACAGCCTCCTTCACTTCGCTTCGCACGCCACCTATATCAATCAAATAGTGAAATTGCCGAACAAAGTCTAGAATGACTAAAGAGACGATAATAACTTTCAAAGCAATTGGTCGCTCTATCTTTAGTTATGCTATATGGGCCTCGTTCCTCAGCGACACTAAATGGCGAGTTTTACAAACTGCACAAAATAATTCAAAAAATGCAATGTGTCAGAATGACTGGCCTTCATGAGGAGACCAGGATACTGCCGGTCAGGTATGAGCTACTGACAAAGCAATATCTGGTGGCTTGAGTTCCTTCTACTAATTATAAACATAAAATAAAAATATTAAATAAAATTGTTTGAAAAAAATCACAAACAATTTTATTCAAGCACCCCTATTCTGAGTTTCGATTCCAGTCGATATTTTCTCCGTTTGCCATTCTGTTTTCCGTTTCGTTTAAATTTTAATGATTGTATGTTTTCTGCATTACGATCGTAGCTACGTTTTTTCAACTTGATAATTTGTTAACGGAAAGTTTTTCAATTTTTGTTTGATCAGTTTAAAAGATAGAAATAAAAAGAAAAACATGTTAATATGAATTATAATAACACTTTTTAATTATTAATTGCTTTTGTACAAAGATTTGAAAGTTTCATTTAATTTATTGGTCAAAACCAACATCATCTGAGCATTATGAAGACCTGGCAAATTGAATGGTAACGAAGGTTAATATTACGTATGGATCTAAATAACAAAGAAACTTTATTTAATATAAATAATAAAATCAGATCATTTTACCATTTTTTCCCAACGTTTCGTTTGTTTTTTGCAAACTTCTTCAGGGGAATATTTTATTTTAAAATCTAGCAAAGAATAATTACATGTTTAATTTAATTAAAGTAAAGTAACATCGCAGATGTACTTAGGATTATTTCGTCAGCATTATAAAAGAATTTTCATATTTAATTTATTTAATATCGAAAAAACTGGACTTTCACAACACAGAATTAAGTAATAAATAAAATAATAAAAAACTTGTACAACACAACAAAGAATCAGAAGTCCATCTTATAGCTAATATCACAGAACTTCAACAAATTATAATAACTACATTATTGCGGTGGAATATTGTAGTTTAGTTTTATCTTTATCCTCTTTGTGTTCATGCTGGTGTTTATTTTTTGTTGGATCCTTAGGCTTTCGAGAGTGTAACGTTTATTCTCTTTGGGTTTTCCGTCTAATATTTTAACGTTTTCAAAGTTAACTGTGTGATTATGCTCTTTTGCATGCTGTGACAAAGCTGTCGATTCTTTTCCTTTTTTAATGTCTGCCTTATGTTCTTTTAATCTTGTTTCCAACATTCTCTTTGTTGTACCTATATATACTAAATTGCACCTTTCCCTCTCGTTACCATCGCGTTTTATTTCGTATACAACGTTGTCAGATTTTAATATGTCGTTTTTTGTTTTGTTGTTTGTAAACAGATGTCTCAGTGTTTTGTTTGATTTATATGCTATTGTTGTTGTTGTTCCTCTAATCATATTACTAAAAGTTTTGGCTCCAGTTAGTTTTTGTATATATGGTAAACTGTAAAAAATTTTTACGTTTTCAGATGCCTCCTTGTTGTAATTTCTGTTTTTTAAGCATTTATTTATCAGATTGTTAGTATTCTTCTAATTTTTCCGATGTTATTCTTTTCATAAACTCTCTCACTTAGTTGCAAAACCTTTTTAATCAAATTTGTCGCAGTATTAAGCTTAGTATTCATTGGTTGTGTTGAATTAAAGTTTATCATCTGAAGTTGGTTTTGTGTACCAATTTGTTCTTATATTTCCATGGTCATTAATTATAACTATATCTAAATAAGGTATTTCGTTGTTTTTTTCATTGACATTCAATGGTAAATTGTATTGTGTTGTGGTATGCACATCACATTCAATGGTAAATTGTATTGTGTTGTGGTATGAATTAAGTGTTTCTAATATTATCTTCTCGTCCGATTTTTTTTTCTTGCTCTTAATTGTTCAATTACATCGTCTAGTAGTGCGTCTAAAACAATATCTGCAATTGTTGGTGATAAGGGGTTCCCCTTGGGCATACCATGCAATTGATGATAAAGTTTGCCATCATAAGCAAAGTAATTATTTTCTTTTAAACAAAATTGAAGAACTTTCAAAAACTTTGGTTTTGATATTGACGTATAAGTTTTGAGTGTTTCCCATTTGTCCATTATATTTTTTATTGCTAAATAGATTGGTATATTGGTGAAAAGTGATACCACGTCGAACGAAACCATAATGTCATCTTTTTCTAGTTTGACATCCCCTAATCTACGTTTTATGTCCAAAGAATTGTATATGTTATAAGTCGTTGATGTTGTTTTTCAGGATTTTCCCAACATATTTTGATAGTTGGTAGCACGGTACTTTCAAGGATGAAGATAGTGGTCTGAGTGGCATGCTGTCTTTATGAATCTTTGAAAGGCCATATAATTCAGGAGCCGCAACTGAATGTGGAATTAATTAAATTTTTCAAATTTTGAGATGTAGCCTTCTTTATATATCTACGTTTTATGTCCAAAGAATTGCGTATGTTATAAGTCGTTGATGTTGTTTTTCAGGATTTTCCCAACATATTTTGATATTTGGTAGCACGGTACTTTCAAGGATGAAGATAGTGGTCTGAGTGGCATGCTGTCTTTATGAATCTTTGAAAGGCCATATAATTCAGGAGCCGCAACTGAATGTGGAATTAATTAAATTTTTCAAATTTTGAGATGTAGCCTTCTTTATATAGTTCTTTTACTAATGTATTATTTTTCTTTAGAAGATTTTGACTGGGATTTTCTCTTATCTTTCTATATGTGTTATTGTCATCTAATATTTGTTCCATTTGATTTTTATAGATGTTTTTGTACATTACGACAGTTTTGTTACCTTTGTCCGCAGTGGTTATAACGATGTTGTCTTTGTGTTTTCCAATAATTTTTCTTGTCTCCTCGTAGGCACTTAATATAAATTTTTCTTTTTCAGTGTTTCTGTTATTCCGTTTGAAATAGGCAATTCTGTTTGCAATCTTTGATCTTGTGGTTTCTTTTTCAGTTTCGTCTTTCGTATTTTGAACCCATTGTTCAATATCAGCTATTAGAGAAATCGGTGCAAAATTTTTGTCATTTATTGGTATTGCAAATTTATTTCCAAGTGAGAGGATCCATTTTTGTTCCAGTTCAAATTTTATATTAGTTTGGTTAATAAACCATTCGTCATTATAAATAAGGTTAAGTTTTGTAAATTTTTCATATTTTAATTTATTTATTTTTGTTAAGTGTGTTTTTTGAATTTTTGTCCGTATATTGTGAAACTTATCCCACTGTGTTTTTTAAAATGTTGTAAGTTCTGTTTTGTCTGATCTCTCTCTCAATTTTGTTTATCTCTTTTTTATTGTTGCTGTGTTTGTATGTGTGTCTCTTATTTCTACATTTAGTAGTTTTTTTTGTAAGTTCAACTCTATTTGTTCTGCTTCAGTTTTCGCTTGTTTTGATTTAAATAAGTCTTTTAGATTTCTTGTGCTATTTCTCACATGTGTGGGGGTGATACTCATTTGCCTGATGATAATGTTTCCACAATATTTAATTTTTATTTATGTATTTATTTGACACAGATTTTTTCGCAGTAAATTTAAATAAAAATATAAACAAAACCTTTATTTTTTCTGTTCCTCTTTCATTTATTTCATAGAAAAACAGTTGGTTTAAAAATACTCTTCTCTTCTTCTTTTTCTTTCCATGCATTTTTTTGTTGAAATACCTTTTTTCGACTCTTACGGAACTGAATACGGCAACGTAATCGAAATGCAGAATAGGGGCGAATATGTTCCTATTTGTGTTGCTAGATTTTTAAGGAAATTTAATGTTTTCCACAAAAATGCAATACATATATTGAAAAATTACGCTTAGGAACTACTTCAATATGCACAGCAAATTTACAATATAACCATTGTGAAAACTCCAATGTGTAGTTTTATTTTATATGAATTTTATAAATGAATTAATAAATTTTTAAGACTTAAGTTAATTATTATAAATTTTTTGGCATTCCGTCTAGCTTGCATCAGGTTTGGCTAAAAGTTTACAATTAACAGGATACGACAGGTATTTATCAGTTTAAAGACTTTATGTGCTGGTATTTCTAATTTGCAATGCCTGTGCTGGAATAGCAATTTTAATAAAGAATTAAATGATAAATTTTTGCTGTAAGGAACATCATATAGTAACATAATATAATAAACATTTAACATTCATGAGTGCACTTTTGATAAACAATTTAGCGATTTTTTTAATTTTTCCGTATTTTACAGGGTCGATGTGATTATTTTTTTGTAATATATTAACACGTTTGCGGACGTTAAAATAGGCATGAAGGCTATTCAGCTATTAGTCGTAATAGCTGAATAGCATTCATGTCGTTTTGCATAACTATGAAAATGAATGCCATAGCATTCACGTCAGCTATGTAATGGTCCTTTTATTTCTATAATATAATAGTTGACAAATGTTTTTTAAAACCAATATTTTAAATTAAATTTTAATAAAAATAAATGAAACAAAACATTCATACATATAATAAAAAAAAAAATAAAAAAATAACTGCAATTCAACAAAAACAATTTAAACAAAACGAAAACAAAACGAAACAAAATAAAATTCCACAACACATCAACAAAATCTACATGACAACAGTGTTGGGCACTACCGGCCGCTCCTAACAAAAGGACCAGATCAGGGATTTTATGGCTCTTTTTTGTGATCTTTTTGCCATTTTCCTAATTTTCAGTCTTTAACAAGTTTCATTTTATTTTACTGGTGGCAGTGTCTTAACTGTTGTTGGACTTCTTAGTGGCGAAGGTATAACACTGGCCACTGGGTAGTCATAACAACAGCAGTCATTTCATTGGTTACCGGTATTATAAAATAGACCACCGATTTGAGTTTTCTACATCAGCTGTTATGTCAGGACGATTTAAAATTGATTTCTGCAACATACGTGGGTTACGAGGTAATTTTTTCTCTGTATATGCTCACATTTGTCTCCATCGTCCGGATGTTTTCGCTTTATTGAGACTCAGGTATCTGAATATGCTGATCTACAGGATTTTCACTTACCTGGGTATCACCTTCTATCACTTTTTAGTTTCCATAGGGACCTTGTGTTGTACATACGCAATGAAGTTGTACCAGTGCCAGCAATCATTAGGCACGCTTACTGCCCCCTCGGGGCAGTAAGAGCTTTTGGTCATTTGTCAAAAGAGTAAAGGATAATGCTAGTTCCTCAATTCCGACTCTTTTGAAAGATGACCAAATATTCACTGACCCGGCTGACAAAGCTAACCTTCTGGCTGGTCAATTTGCAAGAAATTCCTACTTGCCGGAAAGCAATCAGCCACTACCCGTGCTTGACAAAGTATCAGTAACTATGCCAAAGATATTCTTTCGAGCACGAGCAGTTAAAAAGGTCTTAGCAGATCTTAATATCAACAAGTCTTCTGGGCCGGATGGCATTCCAGCACTGGTCTTGAAACAGTGCTCTTCGACGCTAGCACGTCCATTAGCGACTCTTTTCAGCACCTTTTATCATGCTGGTGAGTTTCCAATGTGCTGGAAGTTAGCTAATGTAACGCCAATCCCCAAAAAAGGAGAGGCTAACAACCCTGAAAATTACCGCCCAATTGCAGTCTGTTCTACTCTTTCTAAGGTAATGGAAAGTATGATAAATTTTCATCTTGTCAAGTATCTGGAGTCCAACAGCTTACTAAGCGACCGCCAGTATGGTTTTCGTAGGGGGCGCTCTACAGGGGACTTGCTGGCTTTCCTTTCGGAAAAATGGTGTCAATCCATTCACCATTTCGGCGAAAGTAAGGTGGTGGCTCTAGATATCTCCAAGGCCTTTGATAGAGTGTGGCATGGTGCACTCCTGTCAAAACTTATTGCTTTTTGTGTCGGTGATAGCTTTTCTCGATTTATATCGAGCTTTCTCAGGGATCGCGAGTTGTATAGATGGGATTTCATCAAACGAGTTCAAGATTAATTCAGGGGTACCGCAAGGCTCTGTTCTTTCTCCTACCCTGTTTCTTATTTTTCTAAATGACCTTGTCTGTCAAACTTCCAACCCTATCTACTCTTTTGCAGATTATAGCAGCATTTGCCATTCGTATTCATTCTGCATACGGCCGAGCCTTTTAGAGATTGGGGCCAAGCGGTAAAACATGAATGATACGCTCAATCACGATCTCGTAACAATATCTAATTGGGGCCGGGCAAATAGAGTCGACTTTAACGCTCGTAAGACTCAATGTTGTATGCTAACGCACCGGCGTTCGGCCGATAATGGTGCTACATCTTTAATTATGGGTGGTATAAGAATTAAGGAATCAGAAGCTCTTGATGTTCTGGCATGAAAATCCAGTGTGACGTTCGATGGACTAAGCACATTTTTCAAGTCTCAAAAAAGCTTTCAAGTGTCTCGGTCTTCTCAAACGGTGTAAAACATATTTCACCTCATCCGATCTCCTTACTATTTATACCACCTACATCCGGCCAAAAATGGAATACAACTCTCATGTATGGGCTGGTGCTCCAAAGTCTATTTTGGAACTACTTGACCGCGTGCAGGAGAGGGCGAAGAAGCTCATAGGTGACAGAAGGGTATCCAACTCTATTGACTCTCTTGAACATCGCACAGTGGCTGAAAATCGTTTTTCGTTGGCCAAAATTCTGTAACTTTTGAACCGATCAAAATATTGAAATAATTTTTTTTTTAATGGATAGATATTTAGCTCAGCTTGATTCAGTTTTAATTACATTAAAATTGTTAGAGGACTTTTTAAGGAATTCGAGGTCAAAGTTGAACATTTTAATTTTTTTAACTTTCAGAGTGAAATATGGGTTTATTCTGTGTGTAACATAGTAAAATATCCCTCTAAGATACAAAAAAGTATATATATTCTTGATCAGTGATGAAATCTAAGACGATATAGCTATGTCCGTCTGTCCATCCGGCCGTCCGTCCATTCGCCTGTCTGTATGAACACGATTCAGTCTAAACGAAAAGAGCTAGACCCTTGAAATTTGGTACATATATATCTTGAAGGATAGGGCAGGCTAAGTTCGTAAATGGGCCAAATCGGACCAGGGGGAAAAAATTCCCCTAAGAAGAACTAAACCAACCCCTGAAAAACTACACATTTTTACAAGTTTTTTTGTAAATTTGTTAAGCAAATGAAACATTTTTATGTCAAAGAAGGTTCAAGGTCTTTACCCTGGAGCCAGAAAATCATAAAAATTTATTTTTGGACCCCGCCCCCTTTTTGTGGGCGTTTATATAGCATATTATATGAAAAATAGTGTCAATAATTAACAAATTGTATGACCTAAGCCTAGATTGCATAAAAAATTAATTTTTAAGCTTTCATGACGAATGGAAAATGTACTCGGATCTTCTGCGCTAACTTCACCTCACCTCCCCCTCCCCAAAAAAAAAATTTTTTTTTGGTTAAGCAACAAGAAAATATAATATTTATTCATTTGACTTAAATATTAATTGCAAATATTCCATATTTTGTTCTGTGCTATTTCTGTTCTTTAGTAGTATTTCGGCTTCTTCATCTAAATCCCGATGGTCCACTTTCCATTGATTTCGAATACTGGATATGAACGGATCTGACGTTGCCAATAATATATTAAATAGATCTTCATTTGTTGAATTCCGTGAAATTTTCCTAGTATTGTGCTCTCTATAAAATATGTAATCCTTGTTCCTTTTTTCCTGAGCCTCCTCTGATAGATCTCCAAGTGGCACCAAATGATATTTAATGACATCTTCACCATGATAAAGGATTTTGTGAACTGTTGCAGACATGGGTAGTTAGTTGTATATATTTTTGCAGTTTCCTTAGCATAATCTCCAAATTTTCTACAGTCAATTTCTTCATTGCACGCAAGTACTTCTAGTATTATTTTAAATCTGAAAATAAGGTTGAAATCCACTCCTGTTATTTCAGATGCTGTTTCTGGATCTGAAAAGAATCTTCTTGCGGTATTGCCATCATTTGTATTGCCTGACCCTTGTTTTGGCTGATCTATAATCAGTCCACGTTTGCGATATTCATCTTGAACATGTTTCTTTTTTGAACTTCTTAACTCTTTGTTGGTCACGTTGTTTCTTATTGATCCTGAAGACCCGAAATCCAAATCATATCTGATTTTTAGTATGTGTTCCATAAGTCGTATTCTTGCGTGTAGTGGTGATAATCCAAATTCATATGCATCGGTATTATCTAATGATTTTTCTGGGACTTGGTTTAATTGGGTTGATGTTGCTTGGCATATAATGCAGCTGGATGCAGCCTTCGTGTTAGTCAAAGCTTGCCCCATTTTTCATCTATCATTGTCAGGACTAACTTGTAGCTTACTTCAATTTGCTGCCCATCTAACTGTAATTGTAATGGCTGTAGTGCTGTAATTTGGGCCTTGATATCACTAATTTCTTTATTAATAACATCATTTGTTTCTTTTTTGAATTGAAATTTGATTGGCCTGCAGTATTTCGTAGAAGATGGTGTCTCATTTTTCCAAATGTCAATTGTTTGCGTTGTACTAGTCGAAGGCTCTGAATCTTTCAAAATCTTTTTCAATCGCAATGGTACAAATGATACCATGAACATATCTGAGTCAGAAATATTTTCACATACAGCTTGTTTATATTGTTTTTGTCCCGAAGAACCATCACATCCCCATTACAAAAAAGAATTAACTTTGTGTTTCCGTATTTCTTCAACTCATTTCCTGTTATTGATTGCAGCAAGCGTGCGGCTGTGTGATCAAGTAGAGATTGTAGTTGTACCTCTGCCGAAATTGGTGTGATTGTAATAGTGTCAGTCCATTTTAGCAGCGGTTATGTGATGATATGCTGGATATATATTTGAGCCTTTTTCAATCGCACGCTGTCTGAGTTTAATATATTGCTGTTTTGTTAATTTCAAATCCAGAAATAATGCTAATGCCTCCTCATTTGTGTACTGTATTGCATCATTCGGAGTTGGTATACTTTTAAGAATCCGTTTTGTTCTCGGTGGACTAGCTTTAACAACTTTTTCAATGATATCCACTTTTGTAAATTGGTTCTGTGATTGTAATTGATGTAGGAAAGATTCTTTTATATTTGTAGAACCAAAGGCATCGTTAATATCTTTAAGCTTCCGCCTCTTAGATCTATCGCTGCAATTGACCACTAATGATTTGCGTGGTCTTCCAGCCTTATCTTGCTTTGCTGTTTCTGCAGCGACAGTAAGTTGACCTTCTAACCACTTTGCACTTTTTATATAAAATTTTTGTTTACTGTACATAACTTCTTTGTAGCGTTTTTTTAGTGCTTTGACGAAATTATATAATTGCTCTTGCATTTCGGTGCTACACGAATTTAAGTTTAATTTTATTTTAACGTAACTAAGAACATCTTCCTGATTTTTGTTTCTAAAATACACTTCGGCCAGTTCTTTATAACTGAAGCTCTCCATTTTCTTTTGAATATTTTTATTTGCGTTTGTTATGTTTTATCCGTACACTTAAAGGATTAAGTTATTACTGAGTAATCCCTTAACGAATCCGTACTTTTATAAATTTTTAGATACATGTTCTTCACACACTGATCTTTAATTTCATAGCAGGTAGCGCTTAAATTGAACAAAACTGCACTCATGCGTCAATATGGGGTTGTTTTTTAACTTTAGTGGTTTAATGTCGCAATTATTGTTATAAAATTGTTTATGACTTTGGTTGACCCTAACATTTGATAACAGGTAAATTTAGAAAGAGATCATATGCTTCCTGTAGAGCCCATTGTGATAATTTTATTACTTATTTTTTGCTGATCAAAACAAAGCCATAAAACCCTTTCGAAGGTATTAAATTTAATTTTTTTTAGTTATACGTAGCCTAAACTAAAAAAAAATAAACTTTTAGGCAAAAAAGTGAAAATTTAAAACACCATTGTATATGAATTTTTTTCGAGTAATTTCATTAAAATGAAAAAAGTGTTCTACAGGCGGCTCGTGGCGGGTGCAAAAGTATATATAGCCTTAAAGAGGACACTTTCACCTTTCTCGTGGTTGTATACGTTTCTTGTTCCCTTTTGTTCCCTAGAAGTTCTATTCCACTAAAGTTTAAATTTGAGGAAAATATAGTAGTTTCATAAATATTTCATAACGCCCCTAATATTAAACGCTAGAGCTGTGTCTACTTACAACAACTAAAGACAATAATCCTACCAACATTATAAAAAAAACCGCAGACCATTATCGATGATAGCTTGCGAGTAGTAACCATTTAATTTTGATAAAAAACCAAAGAAAAACACCTTTTTCTGAAATTAAAAAAAAAGTTGAGTTTGACAGCATGCCACGCCCACAATTATCAATATTTTAACATAATTTTTTGGCTACCTTAATTTGGATATATTAACTACAAAATGACGTAAAAATTTTAAAAATCGGAGACAAAAAAAAAATTTACTTTTGGCCAACGAAAAACGATTTTCAGCCACTGTGCATCGACGCAATGTGGGTTGTGTTTCGCTGTTTTATCGCCACTACAATGGAATGTGCTCTGATGAGATTAGGGAACCAGTTCCCGATATCCGCACGTTTTCGCGCACAACACGCTTTTCATTAAGAGCTCATCCATTTGTGGTCGATTGGCCAGTGAATCGCACAATGCATTACAGAGAAAATTCATTTTTTAGCCGTACAGTTCGCTTGTGGAATCATCTTTCTACAGAGGTCTTTCCTGTCAACTACAATGTTGGAAAATTCAAATCGAATGTCCACAAACTTACTCCCTCTATCCTCCTTCCCATAACCTAATTTCCTAGTTCTGGCACAATGCTTTGTATGAGTAGGGGTCATCATCTGAGTGCTGGTCCGAAATAAAAAAAAAATACAGTTTATGCAGATCCAAATGTATTAAAATTTACTAAATTTCAATATATTTGAATCTGCAGCATATGGTTTCGCGGCACTTCTTACTCTACTCCAAGCGTGTTCAAACTCTACAATTGACTTAACAATACCAAATGGCAACTTTTTTATCACTATTAAATATTGAAATTGACAAAAATATTTTCTCGTTCAGTAGTCTACGAATACTATATGAATATATACATCAGTATGAATATGGGTCATACAAACACACTTGCTCGAAAATTCAAAAAATTGTCAATAATTCTTGGAATTTTTAACATTTATTAAGGGTGTCAGATATAATGCTTAAAATTGACATTTGTCTATTTGGGCAAATTAGCGAGACCTGTTTTAGAAAATGTGTAATGTTTAACAATTAATCATTTATTTCAAAAGAAATATAACTAACGATTACGAAAAGCAAAGAATTGGAATTCACACTTGTTGCACCTTCCCAATTACATGAACAGAGAAAAAAAATATAAGGTGGAAGAGAGTTATTATCAAAAAAGTGGGAGGCTTTAGATGGCGGTAGACTACTTTCTCTGGTATCCCTTTGTCAGGAAGAGTATGCATTATTTTACTGCGATCGACGGCGATCGAAAGTTTTCTCCAAATCAATGAAAGTAAGTTAAAGTGTTGCGTTTATTACATTTATTTAATTTTATTTATTTATTCATTAAAGTAATACAAGCTTTTAGGCCATACTTCAATATTACTTAGTATTAAAAGTATCTAAGTATACAAATCCAAATCAAATATTACTACAACTAATAAAAAATTACCAAATTTATTTTAATTTTATTGTTATTGGTCCCCCAACCACAATGTTCAAAAAGAAAATTTAATAAGAAAGTTAAAAAAGCAATAACAAAGGTCCAAATTAATGGCAACACTAAGGTAGACATAGACATGGAAAACTTAATCTATAAAAAGAAAGAATTGAAAGTTATTAGATTATATTAAATCAAAATCGATTCATTCGAATTAAAAAAGTTTAAAAGTTTGAGTCGGAAAACATTATTGGAATGCGAGAAAAGGCGCAATTCAATTGGTAAATAAATCCAACAGCGAGCAACACATGTTAAAAACGATCTTTCAAAGAACGAATTTACGATTCTCGGTATAAAAATCTAGGGATTTCTTGTGGAACGACTAAAGGCAAATCTCTTAAATATATACAATGGTCTACCAGCTTTTATAACTGTGTGAATAAGAGTCAAACAGCGCAACTTTAGAAAATTAAAAAATTAACAATCCAAAAATTGTTTTACATAATTCGAAATACAGACAAAGACAAAACGAACCAACGTATTAACAATACGTTGGATTCGGGACACTACAATCGAAATAGTTCCAGATATAACCTCGAGACCATATAAAATTTGTGTCATCATTAGAGAATAAGCCAATCGGTGTCGAACATAAAAAGGGAAAAATATATTATTAGAATGTATTCTTCGCAATATAAGAGCTTGAGAACTTTTTTTTTTAAAAAAACGCATAAAATTTGCAAAATCTCATCGGTTCTTTATTTGAAACGTTAGATTGGTCCATGACATTTACTTTTTGAAGATAATTTCATTTAAATGTTGACCGCGGCTGCGTCTTAGGTGGTCCATTCGGAAAGTCCAATTTTGGGCAACTTTTTCGAGCATTTCGGCCGGAATAGCCCGAATTTCTTCGGAAATGTTGTCTTCCAAAGCTGGAATAGTTGCTGGCTTATTTCTGTAGACTTTAGACTTGACGTAGCCCCACAAAAAATAGTCTAAAGGCGTCAAATCGCATGATCTTGGTGGCCAACTTACCGGTCCATTTCTTGAGATGAATTGTTCTCCGAAGTTTTCCCTCAAAATGGCCATAGAATCGCGAGCTGTGTGGCATGTAGCGCCATCTTGTTGAAACCACATGTCAACCAAGTTCAGTTGTTCCATTTTTGGCAACAAAAAGTTTGTTAGCATCGAACGATAGCGATCGCCATTCACCGTAACGTTGCGTCCAACAGCATCTTTGAAAAAATACGGTCCAATGATTCCACCAGCGTACAAACCACACCAAACAGTGCATTTTTCGGGATGCATGGGCAGTTCTTGAACGGCTTCTGGTTGCTCTTCACTCCAAATGCGGCAATTTTGCTTATTTACGTAGCCATTCAACCAGAAATGAGCCTCATCGCTGAACAAAATTTGTCGATAAAACATATTTCGAACCGAACACTGATTTTGGTAATAAAATTCAATGATTTGCAAGCGTTGCTCGTTAGTAAGTCTATTCATGATGAAATGTCAAAGCATACTGAGCATCTTTCTCTTTGGCACCATGTCTGAAATCTCACGTGATCTGTCAAATACTAATGCATGAAAATCCTAACCTCAAAAAAATCACCCATTATTTACTATTCTGCCTACAGTTAAATCAATATGTGGTTCAAAGTTAAGCCTCCTATCTAAGACAATACCTAAGAACTTAAACCGATCAAGAAATTCAATCTTCACATCATTAATAAAAATATCCAAATCTAAATGAAACCGACATAGGGCTAAAAACAATTGCCTTGGGCTTAGTTGGATTTATTTACAAATGATTACATGAAGTCCAGTTAGACAAAATCTTAAGACAATATTCAATATTATTCTGCAAAACATCAGGAAAATCACGATCACAAGTAAAAAGTAATGCTACATCATCTGCAAACAAAAAAGATTTACATATAGACGAATTAACTAAGGAAGGAAGTTAATTCATGTAAAGAATAAACAATAAGTAAATAAATTTCTCTATTATTAATCATAATACTGTTTGGTCAATGGAGGAACGGTTGAAACGGAATTCTGCTTATTTTTTCATAATTGTTCATTCACTTTGGTAATGATTCGATTTAATATACATAATGTTATTGAAAATTTTAGATTCTGCAGGTTTAAGCACAATACCTCTCCAGTTCCTGCGTTGTCTTATCTGTATGAATTTTAATAAAATTTTGTAAGGAGGAAGACAGTAAGGTACTACTGTCTTGATTCAAATATAAAATATTTCAAAATAGAGAAAAAGCAGTGAAAGTACCCAATTTTACCGATTCGATGCTACTGCAAACTTAGCAGCATCTTTTATTTTTGAAAGTGGGATATTTTAAACACTATTTGCAGAACTCCACAATAATTTTAGAATTTTATATAAATTTTAGAATTGTGTCCAGGGATGGATACCTCTATATAAAGAAATTGAGAACTTCTTCGTAATGCTCTGCACCTGTTTAATTGATCTTCAATACTGGTAAGGATTGAGCCTGATTTGTCTTTGATTTGTGTGTTGGTCCTTGATTTACTGCCGGAGAGCTTTCTGATTATAACAAAAACAGTTTTCATGTTTCCTATCGCGGCTGCGGCTTCAGACCTGGTAACATAGTTTCGTTTGTTATATCTAGCTCGTATTTTTACTGCTTTTATCAGCGTTGCATATTTTGCTTTTAAATCGTTATTTTTCCGGGTTTATTATATATTCTAATTATATTCTTATAATTAAAAAATATTTATACATATGTATATTGTTAGCAAAAACTAAATAAAAAAATTTTGTCGATTTTTTATGTTGAGTTTTGCCAAATAATTCTGTAGTGCAATTCACTATTCAATTTTACGATTTTAATGAATTTAAACAATTTTTTAGAAATAAAATTAAAAAATAAACAAACAATAAAGCACTTGGATGGATAGTTTTGTATATTTTATTTAATATTTTTCAGTCCTCTTTATTCTTTTCGCTATTTTGACATTTTGTTTAGCAGCATTGCCATTTATTTTTGTTTTATTTTTTATTTGTTAACCATAGGTTAGTGAATCGCAAATGCGTTAGTGCAGAAAAAAAAAATATGTTGATATATTTAACAAGTCTTAGTTCGTTAAAAGTTAGTGAATTGCACTACTGACAACCCTGTTTACTACCTACTTCCCTCTACATCACATTGCACTGAACTAAATGTCTGTCCGCAAGTATGAGTACGATTCCAGTATGAATACCATCGCAGAATGTGAGAAAAATATTTACGAAGTAAAGTAAAACCGACAGATTTTTGCACATTCTACTTTCGAATTTATTTACTTTACATGTGTGTGTGTGTTTGAAAATCTGTAGTACATGTACTTCGTTGAGAAATTTTAAGCAAGTAGACGCCGACTTGAGTCATGTGAATGTGAAGCAACATAGAAAAAAGCGAAAAGCTAAGAATAGAAGCGAAAAAATGTCCAGTACGATAATCATAAAATACACACACTACCTCTTCAACCCCTTGCCAGCAAATCTTGTCTGTCTCTCCTCTTTCTGTCTATTGCGAAAGGGGACTTAAGAAATGCGTTGGCGATTACACCGCAACCGCATTTAAGACGAGTATACATACTTAGAGTAACAAAATTGTATATTCTTGCAGTTCTCTGATATGATAAATGATATGATCATTTAAGTAATATTAAAACATAAATAAACAAACTGATGTGTAATAATTAATACTGCTACCATTATTCGAAAATTTACTGAACATTATTTTGTGTATTGTACACAAACCTAGAAACGATATCTATTTTTTAATGTTTTTTGAATTTTTACACAATCCGAATACAATATACGTATAAGCCTTTTTCAACGCAAGTAATAAAAAAAAATTTTTTTAGTTCATTTATTATTTATTGTATCTTCAATATTCCCGAACTAACAATAATAACTCATATCTTAAATCTAAAATAAAAATATACTTTTTAACAACAAACATTACGTAGCGTTCCCTTTTTCCTTGTCATCATTTTGTTGGTTCTTAAGGAGTTCATTCGAGTTCATTTTTGTGTTTGCGCAAGCAGTTTGCGTTCCAGCATCATATTTTTAAAAAGTTCATGGTAGATTTCATAAGTACCAATTCTTGCATCATGCTGCTCATAGATAGGGTTGCCAGACGTACTGTTTTTATTAGTACATGTACTGATTTTTACTCAATGTACTGATTTATGCATATAATGTAAATCAGTACGCAAATGTACTGATTTCTTCATGTTTGTGATTTTTTGTACTGATTTTTATTTAATTTTTTTTTTCAGTGCAATAAATTGTTTTTATTTTGTAGCTCTTTGAAACACCCGGTTTTTGATTCTTGCAAGAAATTGCAAGTAAAAGCTTCTGACAACTTCACACGTTTATTTTGTTTGCATCAAAAGTGACAAAGCAATAAGGAGCGCATAAATTAAATTTCCTTTAAATTTTAACTTGTTCGAGGTACTTGTAGTTTTTAATAGTGTGGTATAATACAAATATAAAAAGAATTTAATCTTCAGTTTATTACAGCTTATAGTGCATGTAAGAACATTGTAATAAAATTAATTATTGTTATAAGCCAATTCTTAACCAATCATTTAATATTTTAGATACTAATACACATCAATATTCATGAACGCAAATAATGAGTACGAAATTTATTTGGAAAATAGCTCCTATGTTCAAGAACTTCCATCTACAAGCAATAATCTTAAAAAAAAAATTACAAACCGTAGAAAGAACAAATTTAAATCTTATTGGACAAATGAATTCAATTAAGGGCAAATGAAGATTTTATGGCCAAGTGTTCAGTGTGTGGAATTACCTTTTCCATTGCAAATGGAGGGATTTGTGATATAAAACGCCATATGAAAACCAGCATGCATATGCGGAATATATCCTGCACCAGTTTGAGAACTGTTTCGAGCTTTTTCTGCAAAACAGGTAGCCAAGCAAAAGAAATTGACCGAAGTAGCGCTGCAGCAGAGGCTTTTTTTGTGTACCATACTGTAATGCATAGCCAAAGCTACATTTCAGCAGACTGTAGTAGCAAACTTTAATTTAATTTAATATTTACTTTATTTTAATTTAACATTTACTGATTCAAAAATTGCTTCAGGTTTTACTTGTGGCAGAACAAGGTGTTCCAGAATTATCACAAATGTATTGGGTAAGTGTTCTATTGAAATGGTGATTAAAGATTTGGAAAATGATCATCCATTTTCTATTTCAACGGATGCTTCAAATAAAGGTAACATAAAAACTTTCCCCATGGTTATAAGATATTTCTCTAAGAACACTGGCATAAATACAAAGCTTTTTAGCTTCTTTGAATTAGACTCGGAAGCGTCAAAAAACATTGCCAGTTCTTTAAAAGCAAAACTAGAAGCTGGTAATTCAAAAGTAGAAAATATAACGAGGTTTTGTGCAGATAACGCTAATGTAAATTTTGGATGGAAACAAAGCGTATTTGTGGAATTAAAAAGAAGTAAACCAGATTTAATAGGTATTGGTTGTTTGTGTCATATTCTTCATAATGCATTTAAAAACTCCATTAAGTTATTAAAATATCATTTGGAAAATATTGTCATTAAAATTTATAATGAATTCAGCTCATCGACAAAAACAACCACAAATCTTAAAGAAATATTTGGTTTTTGTGATTTAGAATGGAGCGAAATGCTGCGTCATGTACCAACGCGTTGGCTTAGCTTAACTCCATCAGTCGAAAGACTTTACAAGAATTATGCAGCAATTAAAAGTTATTTTTTATCAAAGGATTTTCCATCCTTTTTAAAGCAATTTTTTGAATTAGAGACACTGTTTTAGAACGCAGCATAAATAATTTAGAAGTAGATGGTTTAATAATTATACATATGTATCAAATCATAAAGCGACTTCGAGATAAGTTACTGCAACAAAAAAATTAAAACTTTTATGGATCTATAGCTGGAACTGTTTGTAGTAACTGCACTAATATTGATGAAATTGTTTTATTTAAAAAAAGAGCTGATGCCACTTTGTCCTCAATAGTGGCTTACATTGAAGAACGTTTCGAGTTTAATGGTAATAAATTTGAAAAACTGAGTGT